>OZ010666.1:51302604-51347604 GCA_963932185.1 Troglohyphantes excavatus
GATTTTAAGACGTATTTCTTCAATAAGCCCACTATTGAAATTTTAATCAAAATTGTTAGAGCAGGTTTTATTTGTTACTTTAGTCTTAAGATGTTGACTTTATTGGGAGTACATTAGAAATATCCTTATCTTAAATAATGCGAATTCGGATAATTTGCTTACATTTTTAATTTCTGAGAAGTTTTAATAGATTGAAAATGATTCTACCCGTTTCTGATACGATTGAAAAAAACTCTTGAAGATAGAAAAAAAAAACCTCTTTTACTTCCACTTTTGTGCGTTTAAACTCTAAAAGAAGGCACACATGGAATGAATAAAATTGGAATGAGATAAAAAAAAATCCCTATCTCTGGAGAGTATTTCGAATTTCTTTTTTGAGAACTAACTGGATCTACTTGGTAAAGCGTGTTCGGGTTTAGAACTGTTCGGTCGATATCCGTAGAAAAATTCTGCTGACGAATGCTTTCCTTGAACGAATGCCAATTCCGTATTGCCCATGGTGGAATGGTAGTTGCTTATGCATTTGATTTAGCAGTGTACTGCGCTGGGTTGGTAAACTGTTCTGCTGGATTTTTTTTGTTCGTTTTAAAGCACGAGGGGCCGAAGTAAGAATGCCGTAGTTCCAAATCGATCGGAGTTATTTATGACTAAGAGTAGAGAATGATGCATAAAATCGCTATCTATTCAGAAAAAATAAAATATCGGGGGTGAAAACACAAAAATGGTCGGGAACTGTTTCATGTTTCTCAAGAAATGTCTACTCGTATGTTTGTTAAAAAAAAGTACAATAGGGTAAAATGTTTTAGAATGTAACAGAATGTTATAAGAAGCTTCATTGTGTGTAGTGCGCGTTTAAAAGTGAGTTTTCTTTGCAAAGCAAAACTTAAAATAATGCAAAGAGAACAAATAAAATATAATAAAAATTAGAAAAGTGCGCTTGTTAAAACTTTGGCGATCTTGAGTTAAGCAACTGACGCAGTTGCAATGGTTGTGGCTTGTATATCTTGGCAGAGATTGATTTGGTACTTGCATCAATTTCTATATTTTTGATGCAGTACTGTGTACTCCTATCGAAATAAAATATTTTTTTCATATGTTCGTCCCTTTTTTTTTCCGTGTCTATGTTTATAAATGTATAGAAGTTAATAAAAAAAACCTAAATATTGTTAGGTTACATCAAGAAAAGTGTTTAATCAAAATATAAGGATACACCGCTAAAAATTGGTACTGAAAAATAAGTAAAATGTACTAATTTTTCAGTACATTCTACGCGCATTTTTGCTCTGAATACATAAGTTTCATTTTTGAAAAAGACATGTTCTCAAAAATGAGTACAAATTAATAAAAAAGAGTTAACGCTAGCTTATCTTCATAAATCACTTTCAATAAATGTCTACAATTACAATCAAGACTTACCGGGAATCGAACCCATATCCTAAGGTACCGCAATCTAGTGCCTTATTTGTTGTACTACCGGGGCGACGTGAAGAAGTTATAAACAAAAGATCTGTTTAAAGATGTGTCAAAAGAATGGGAAGTAAGATAATTGAGTCAATTTCCTCTTACTCAATCGACCTCAAATGATGTGGAAAACCCCCTTCTGAACAACTATTTTAAGTTTGTCAGGTCGCTTTGTTAAGATGGCTTGAACAGAAGCTGAGATTAGCAATATTAAATCACACTGCTCACCGCTATTTTTGAGAAAGTACGGTTACTTTAATTTGAGTACGTCATCGCTCATTTACGATGCAGTTCTATGCAAAGAAAAACGAGTGTGTTCAGACACTCATTTTTAAGTACTTTTTTTTACAGTGTATAATCTTGCTATTGTACAGATATCGAGGTTTGGTAAGTCTTCATTTTGAGTACGCTGTAGAGTTTTGGTCACCATATATTGAAGAAGACAATTAAAATTGCTCAATGTATTTGAAACACGGATTATGGAGATAGATTAATAAATTTAAATATGTAAATTTTATAAGAGAGAAGGATTAGTGGAGATTTGATTCAACTTTTTGATAATTAACACAAAAATTTCAATTTATTAAGAGTTTTAAAAGAGTCTAAGACATAGATTCAATAACAAAGTTTCAGTTGGAGAGCTGTTTGAAAGCCAACATCCCACATGCTCCATTTTTAATAATGGAATATTTTAATAATTGAACATTTCTAATTGATTTAGTGACGTTTTCTGATTCTACCTCATTTTGTTTGGTTGTAAATTTAAATGAATTGTACAATTGTATAGCTCAAGTCCAATACACGCCATCTCTTTTAATAACTTCCGAAAATCAAACTAAAATACACTTGAAGTACACGGGAATTTCAGCTTGCCTATTCTGATCAAATAGTTTAAAGGTTGTTGGGATAGAAATAAAAATATTTTCAATGTACAGACAATTACGATTAAATTGAAATCAGTGTCTGATTTTCAAATAAGTACCGACAAAATATTCTTTGAAACTACGCTTTAAAACTGCAAATTTTATAAAAACGTGCTTTAGGTAAATAATGCTATCATGGTCACTAGATAAGATAAGTAAGTATAAGTTTAAAAAAAGATAAGGGTATATCTGTACCTCAGAGCCAAACAGGCGTAAATCACACTTGGGCAACTTTACAGGAGAGGCAAAAAACTGAATTCTAATCTCATTGCGAAATATTGGATTTTTATAGCTCTCGCTAAAAGCTTATAATTAATTTTTCAGTTAATTTTGATGGTATAATTCGACAGAAAACGAACTTTGAAGACATAATCTGCAATAAAATAAAAAACTAAAATTTGGACTTAGGCACGTCCGGCTCAGTGAGGTACAGATATTAGGCTAGATTATGTCACATAATAGATAATTTATTCTCCTCATAAAACGATTAGAATGCTTTTAACTGTTTCGAAGAATTACGTTTTTCTTACGATTCCTACAATTTTGTTTAATTCATAAAAATAATCTTTATTGCAATATTTTACCAATATGTTGTATTGAAGTATTTTTTTAAGATAACCACATAAGAAAATTCCGATAATAGAAAGTCTCTCTCTACGTACGGCTTTGGTAATTCCTTAGCCCCTCATAATGAAAATTAATGTTTCAGCAGTAAAAACAAATTTAACTTATATTGGGATATTAAATATCGGATATATGAAAATTAAGGGATACTGTTAATTGTAAGTACATAGATGAAATTGTCTTTTTCTAAATAATACTAGTCAAACATTCCTAGAACATTTATTTTAAAAGTATAAACTTATAAAAAGTCTATTATTAAAAAAAAACGGCTAATTTTTATTAAAACTTATTATGTTTTCATTGTATCACCAAATTTTGGAATTTGATTTTCTTTTCTTTCCAAGTCCCAAATTGACTCAGAACTTGGCATACACTGGCATCGGTACTTATTTTAAAAAGGTATAGCAGGGAAATCTATTTTTTTCTTCATATTAATTTAGTTATCAAATTTAAAGACACCGCACCATGGCATTAAAATTGCCATATTTTTCAAAACCGGTCACACGAGATCATCGAGTTTTCCATATGTTAGTGATCCACACAATTATTTATTCGTTTTTATTCTATTATCAAAAATTAATAAGAAAAAAAAAGGCGCCAACAATACTAAAGAAGTGTTTTAGTAGGAAAGCATTTAAAAATGAAAGACGTAAAAAATATAAACAGCAAAAATGACACGATTTATCAACGCCCAGGTCGAATTATTTGAGTATTTAATTCGCATACGTGGAAGGATGCCCCCCATGAAAAGAGTTTTCTCGACTTTTCTCTTTGTTATAACATTCAGTAAATACCCCATCAAAATTGTGGCTAAAAAGTTGTGTTATCAAATCACCCAGCCAACGGGATTAAGGGTCTCAACCCTGCACACCCTCTCAGTAGCCTTCTCCTCGAGAAAAGCTTCGTTTTATTTTCTTAGCTCGGTTAAAAATGTGTAAATGCCGCCGCATGTATACATTTTTAAGTATTAGCATCCAATATATCGTGACGGTCATCTTGTTAATAACAATTATCAACGTTTAAAAAAGAAAGCATTTTCCTGTATTGAGGAACTGTCGAAAGTTCAAATATCGGGTTATTCGCTTGGTTGGTGATGACATTTTGCTCTCGCGATTAATTGTCAGCCAATAATCGATATTTTCTGATAATTTTTTTTTTTTTTTGCGATTTATCGATATTTCTAATATATCGATATTTTCGATACATATATATTGTTGATTTTTTGGTATATCGGTATTTTAGGATTATAATAAGTTCTGTAGCAGTAAGTTAAGGCAGGCATGTATATTTAATAAACTACGTTTCGGAACCGGACTGTTTTCAAATCGAGGAATAGTACAATTTTGTTCGATTTGTCGTTAAATTGAAATTACAAAATCTGAATTTTTGTTACTTGCAGAATTTTGATATAAGTTGAGTCATCGCCTACTCTTGTGCAAGAAAAGTGAAAGGGCCCGAATCACAAGAGAATTTAAGGATATCAGTGCAAAGTATTAGAACCACTCTTCATACTTACGAGAAAAAAACCACATTATTTATTAATGAAATCAATTTATTTTGAAACATATACCTAATTTACGTAAAAGCTGCCATACCGTGCCTGGCGCCAATGTTGGCATACTTATGCGAGATAGATGCAATACGATATCAAGTGATATTAATTAATAATTGATTATTTACACTAATTAATAAAGATTTCAATTTTATATTTAAATATTAGACAAAGGCAAAATCCAAATCTACGTTTTAACACGTTCGCTGCCGGCCACGCACAGGCGCGTGATACAAACTTCAAAATAACACGTAAAAGCAATATTCGTCTTGTATCCTTTTAGAAACCGAACGTGTTAGACGAGTATTTTTGTAAAAAGATTATAATGATTGAAACTATGGTTTTGCTTGCTAAACATTTATATTCTTAATATAATAAACATATAAATTAGACGAAACGAGACAGTTGACTTCAAAATAAGAATATTTAAAAGTAAACCGAAAGAAAGAAAAACCCGTCCTCTACTATATTTAACTTCAATTTCACGGGAACTCGTATAAAAAGATAAGACTTTGCCTGTTAAGAAAAGAGCCGAGAACTTTCAATAAAAGTTGAAGTTTTGTTCTTTAGTTTCCTAACAGGACTTGACAACTCTCAAAGACAGTTCCATGTAATTGGAGAATAGGATTCTCGTGTTCTTTTCCTTCAGATGTGTTCGAAAAACAGCTTTTTTCATGTTCAACTTGGCGTGACGACATGACATTTTATTCCACTGAAGATTCCGTTTTTTGAGTCTTATTTTTATTTTTGGACCGCCATTAAAATGAATATTCTTTGAGGGTTTGTGTTCGACATCAATAACTATAAAAATGAATGTAACAAAGAAAATATTGTTATAGCATATTCATGTGCGCTCTATAACAATGCCACTTTGTTCTTGTGAAAGTCTAAATTTTGTAAGGAAAACAGAACATTTCAGTGCTTTTAAATATCAGCAATTAAAGTACATATTGAGGAGCTTTCAGAAAAACTTTAATAATGCTGGATATTTACAAATAATTAACAGTTGTGTTAAAGGTTTTAAAATATTAAGATTGTGTGCCTTAACATAATCTTTAAAAGTTTAAATATAAATCATTCAGGCAGGGGCGGCGGATCCAGGATTTATTCTCAGGAGGGGCAAATATTGGAAAACATTTTCGCTACTATTGTGAGGTTAGGTTTTAAACTTATATTTTTTACAAGTTTTATACATTATTGTCATTAATAAAAACAACCGTTACATTTTATAATTAATTTATATCGTTAATTAATGCAGGTCTATTAAAATACTCAAATTTTAGGGATATAATTATGGTGCAAATAGTGCAAAAAGGAGTTATTTTTAAGTCCCTATTTAATAACATATAATTATTTTTTGACGATATTTACACTAAAGAGCTATTCAGAAGAAAAAAAAAATCAAAATATACAGATGAGTTAAGTAAAGTACAAAAAATTGTTATTACGTATTTCTGTGTAGAGAAAAGTTTATTGCATTCATAACCTTTCGTAGTTAATTGTTCAAACATCACTGTTGGTGTGAAAGTTTGTAAGATATGTATGTATGTATGTATGTATGTATGTATGTATATATGTATGTATGTATGTATATATGTATGTATGTATGTATATATGTATGTATGTATATATGTATGTATGTATGTATGTATGTATGTATATATATATATATATATATATATATATATATATATATATATATATATATATATATATATATATATATATATATATATATATATATATATATATATATATATATATATATATATATATATATATATATATATATATATATATATATATATATATATATATATATATATATATATATATATATATATATATATATATATATATATATATATATATATATATATATATATATATATATATATATATATATATATATTTTTCTTGAAATTGACTAATCTAGTTTATATTAACTTTTAACCCTCCCTTAAATGCATATGCATAGTGTAACGCGGAAGTTACATTAATAATTTTCAGAATTTTTCAAAAGTTACTCAAATAGTCCAATTTGCATTTAAGGCTTTAGAGCTAAAAATGAATTTAAGTAAGTTGTAAGATACAAATTTAAAATTAATAAAAAAAATTAACGTTAAATTTATTTGACTATATTTCCTATAAATCTCTAAGCATGAAATTAAAATAAAAAATTAACAACACAGCGTAATATATATTAAAACGATTTATTAGTATTCTATTTTACCCCTTTAAAACGCAAGGAAAACTCTAATTCCACAAATTATTCGCAGTTTGGGGCCCAGTATCGGCATTCTACAGAACACAACAAAACTTCCCCCATCACCACCAGATGTCTCCCCCATCGCGGATGCCAACGCAGACGATTCTTCCGTTCCATCTCACAACCGATGTTCTTCCCGGAGCGTTCTCTTCCTCCCAAGTCATTTCGAACGCGCTCCCCCCTCTCTCCGAGCGATCTTCTTGTTCTTCAGCTGTCACGTGACATGAGGTTCCGGAACTCCGAAGCAGCAAACACGCCTCTCGGATCGTCTGCTCTGCTCTCTTCGAACGTGAGTACAATACCATACTTTCCTATCCCTGCAGTATTCTTGAGGAGAGGGGGATGTAGATTCGTTTCGAACGCTCGCTCTTTCCGGTTTCGTTTGGCATGGTTTTGACAGGAAGGGAAGTGGTATGTAGTGCAAAGCATGTAATTGTCGTTTGAGGGGATAGGGGCTTATAATAATATTTAAAAGTTTTCTAGCCCCCCCCCCCCCCAAAGAAACATAATTTAAAAATTTTATATAGGAATCGTTTAAAATTTTAGAATATGTAGAAATTATTAGTTTTTAAGTATTCTAAAAATAATTTTATGGATTTAAAGTGCGATAAAATAGTAATGAATGTAATTATTGTCTTCTCAGTTAGTTAATAATATAATTAATATTAATATGCAAATCTCTGGATTGTTTGACCTACGTATTTGCAAAATATTGAACTTTTATTTTCTAAACTTAATATATTTTGTAATTTTGAAACTAGAGTTTTTAATTTTTTTTCATAATATTTGTTGAAACTTTTCTGTTTAAATGTTTAATTTTTTTTTGTTCGTAAATTATTAGTTTTATGCCTTTTTTTATAGAAGCATCAGTTGAATGTATATAATTTTTTTAAAAACATGATATCCAGTAGATAATGAGAAAGAGTACGTTTTCACGAAAAAAAAATATTTGCGGAAAACAACCTTTAAAAACAGCCAACAACGTATACCTGTAGATACTGTTTTCTCTACTACAACGACAATTTAAATACACCTTAAAAATACTTTCAGCACTCGCATTATGTGTTATTAATATATAATTTTAAAGGTATTCATTGAATTTTCAGTTGTTTAATTGAATGGGTGAGATTAAAAAGGAAAAAATTCAAATGAACAATGGAATCTTTTCCTTTTTAATTTGACAGATTCAGTTAAAATTGTAAAAATAGGTACTTGAATAGGTACTTGAAAATAAGTAAAATGTACTTAATTTTGATTATATTCGAAGCTTATTGTGGTTTCGAATACATGTTTCAATTTTGAAAAAGACATGTTCTGAATAATGAGTACAATGAGTAAAAATGAGTAAATTTTACTAGGTTGCTTTACTTCATTTTGAGAACATGTATAATACAACATAAATAATTTTCAATAAATAGGCATACAGAAATTGGAAATACATGCACGATTCAAACGAGGTCTTTTCGGTAATCGAACCCAGATCCTTAGCTCCGCAGTTCAGTGCCTTATCCGTTCCATTACTAGAGCTTATAATCAGATAAATTGTTAAAAAAAGGTATTCTAAAAGAATGGGAAGTAAGATAATTTTGATGTAATAACCCAGTTTATATTTAACTTATCGACGACAAATAAAAGCAAAACCTTTTTCTGAATTAATATTTTAAGTTTGTTAAGTTTCATTAAGATCACATTTGAACAGAAGCTAAGATTAGTGCTATCTAATAACATTGCTACTTTTTGAGAGAATGCGGATAGTTGCATTTGAGTACGTCATTGTTCATTTACGATGTAATTATACTTAAGTATAAATGAGTAGGTTTCGATACTCATTTTTACAGTGTGCTCTGATGATATTCTTAGTCTTCCTGCCCCCTTAAGCAACTTATATATATTAGAGGATTCTATTGTAATTTAGACCAGGGGGGTCCTAATAGCAATTAGTCATGGACCCATAGCTAAAACAAAAATAGGACCGGGGACCCCTTTTTTTGATATATGCTCATGGAAGTCCCCCCCCCCCCCTTCCCGCTTTCTCGGCATGTATAAGTTTCAATTTTGTTTAAACATCAAAATGAAGCGAAGAAAAAAAATTGGGAAATAAGTTTTATAATTACCTTTAATTTTAAACAGCTTTTACTTAGAATATAAACACAAATTTACGCAACAAAAATATAAAAAATATAACAGCACAATCAGAAGTTTAATTACCAAGGGTGACTGTTCAGTGCATTTTTACTATTTTGCTTTGTGAACCCGCGGGCACATTAACATCGACCCGCGGGCACATTAACATCGACCCGCGGACATTCCGGGGTGCGCGGACCACCAATTGGGAACCGCTGATTTAGACTATCCAATTTATAATATCTAAATTCAAATGTCAAATAAATTTCGTAGCAAAGTGATTGGGGAATTTCATTATCATTTGCAGTTTATAAAACAATGTTTTATTAATTATATTGTAAGCTGCATCATATATAAGGTAAATGATTTCGAAGTATGGCAACCATGATGAAAAACATATACAAACCATTTTATTTTATTAGAGAAATTTTTGAAAAAAAATCAGAGCTATATTAAAACATGATTAGTCTAGAGTAAAATTATGTGCCAACTTAAGCATTCAATTAAAAAAAAATAGAATAAACACATGTTGCATATAAGTTCACGCAATTGGCAGCCATACTCTTTTTAAATAAGGTTAACGCAAGGCCATAGCCACCGAAGATAAAATTTGAGATTTCATATACTCGAAACAGGAAAGGATATCCAATTGCTGATCTCTAAATCTTTTCAAAACTTTTTTTAGACTTTCCTAGACTTTTTTTTAAAAATGATTTTAAAATTTAACATGCAGTGTAATTCAATGAACATGTGTAGAACAAAATTCATTATGCCGCTGTATACGTTTCTCAAATGTTGGGTGATACAAAATAAATTATTCCTATTTGGAACGCTCCGAAGAGGCGACCCGTTGATTTAAACGTCACCAAATTTTGAAGCTATAAATTTTAGACCATGGGATAATGTTAATTCTAGTTAAAAAAATGGATTCTAGGTAAAAATGAGGCGTTGCTAGCTATACTGGGGAGCCTAATTTATTGTGGCGCCGGAACATATTTTTTAGGAGATATAGTTTAGAAAAAAATTGGCGTACTTAATCTTTTATATTTAAGTATTTTTTTTATGAATTACTTTTACAGCACCCTTTTTATGAAAATTGGTATGGCTAAAATACGCATACCGGTTATCGGCGTCAATGATGATTGGCATAACGTACGCGTCATTAATTACGTCATGCACCCTTCGGGGGAGGAGGAGTCTGTCATACTAATCCTGTAATCCTAGGGGGAGTGACTATGGCGTGACATGGGGAAAGGGATCTTAGTGGTTGCATGACGTAGTAAAATTGTATAGAAAAATGCTGAAATATGTTTCACAAACATTGATATGAGTCGCTTTTTATGTAATGGATAACCTTTTTAATGGGACGTTTTATAATAAAATATTGGAATTTTTAATGATTGTTTTTTTAACTTCAAAAATTTATCGAAACGGGACATGGAGGGGTGGGGGGGGGGGGGTAAAACTAACGTAATATGGGTGAGGAGGGGGTACAAAATAATGAATACTAGCGTGACGTAATAAATGATTGTTCTCTTGTATCGGATTTGAAAATTAATGATTACCTTAGCGGATTACGGCAGACATAATAAACACCACTTGCAAGACCTTTTTTGTGCAGTTAATTAGTTTTGAATACAGATTGTAAATTTGTAAAATTGAAAAAGAAAATAAAATACTTTGATATTTTTTGTTCTTCATGCTTTTCTATTCATTTTATGTTGCTAATTTGTGAAAACATGTAATTTGGAAATCGGATGTTTTTTAAGTAACCGTGTACTTTAAATAAGTTCCTATATCTTAAATAAATGCTCATATTTATTTATTTAAGTCTTATTAAGAAATAATCAAACGTTTTTGGATAAAGTAAAACTGTACGTTATTTTATTATATCCTGTCTCCTAAAACGGATAATAGATAGAACATAACTTTTACTTCATGTGTCTGGGTTCGCATACCGGACAAGACATGGACGTTGAATTACGTTCATCTCTGTTAGGAGCGAATGTAGATCTCTAATTATGCGCTTCCTTGCAAGCGGCCACCACCTTTACATTGAATGAAGTACATAGAACAAAATGTCTGAAAAATTGCGCATAATACACGTAAGTCGAAATATAGGATTTTTTGTTTTTGATTATTTATATAAAACAATTTTGCATGCAATTTTGTAAATCCAGCGAATAAACGATGACGGTTCATTCGAAGTGATTGCGTAAAAAAAAACAAATTTCATGTTTTTACTCATCGTTACCATCTTTCAACTTTTTTTTTTGAAGGACTGTCATCATTTGATGACTTGTTAAAAGGAAATTACAACCCTACAGCTAACATACGACGCAGAAATATCAATTTCAACAACAAATAGACTTTCATCGAATCTCCCATGGGCTCTTTAAACCGAACCCATTAAATACTTCAAAGCCTACGTTTGCAAATGCATCTGGATGATAATAAATTCCCGCTTTGTATCCAATAACAAATCGTTAGTAATATTAATTTATTACATTCTTGAATCTCAAATATATTACGGGAGGCAATTGGGCAAAACACTTTAATTCCTCAATCCAGCATCCAGTGAGAGATATTCTTTAAATTTTTCATTACTTCCGCTTGTCTGAGGTAGGCAAGGTATACGATTATGGCACGGATCAATTAACGAAAGTGTTATCTCGGCTGGGAAATTGAATGGGAAACCGGCCAAGAACAGGAAATGGCTCGATTTTTTCCCTGAGCGACTCTGGTATATATAGCTCTCTTGAGAATTTCCGAAGCATAGGCTCTGTTCTGTAGGTTGGCAGAGAGCCTAAAGTTGGTAAGTAAATTTAATAATTTTTCCGCAGTTGCTGCTGAGAATTTTGTGAACTGTCCAAGAAAGCATCCGGATAACTGCGACCAATTTGGTTGAATAATTTAGGAAATGCTTCCCTCTCTTTGATAATTAATCTTGTATGTCGCGCATCTAATTTGGATATAATATTAATTTATGATTTGTTTCAAAATGGTATGCACAGTTATACATTATATTTACATAAACATGTCAGTACAAAGTTCTCAATGTAAGGTGGGTGGGGTGCCAGCTCCTTAGATGTTGCCCTCGTCATCTGACCATGATTCAAAATTACGAGACAGTGCTCCCGGGGTTTTCCTTCGAGATAGAACCAGAACCTTCATCAATAGCCCACTGTGCAGCTCTAGTGCGACGTTAATTAACCAAACCAAACATATTATTTTTATTATGCAGCTTATTGACGAACATTAATATATACACATGGATTAAAAACGTTGAATAATTTGGGAAATTATAAGATATTACAACTTCCTTTACTAAATCATTAAAATAATATATACTTAGATTTAGTCTATCATAAGTTATTAAGGTTCTGTGCCTAAAGGACAATGGAGCCCATAAATCAACGTTTATAGTCAATCTGCTATTACTTTGCATGTCAGAGAGAAAATATGTTATAAATTTTAAATTTACACAGACTTTGTGTATAGGTGACCCAAAACAGAAAATTATTTTCAAAGTTTTATCGCTGTTTAAAAAAGAGTTGTAATTCGAGGTCTCAAAAATAAATTAAAAACTAATAAGGATATTGAAGTATATTTGATTGCAGCTGTTTGAATATATAATTTACTATGTATTTCATTATAGGTCTTGTTCTAATAAAAGTTAACATTATAATAACAACACGCAAAAGGAGTCAAAATCGACAATTTTTTAATTATATCAAAACTATGCACTTAGAAAACTGAAATTCGTAAATAATACAGTATACAACTTTTAAGCAATGATTTTACTGATGTTTAGAGTAATTAATGACGTATAGTTATAAAAACTAAACGTTGACTCATATTTTAATCTGAAAGAGTTTTCTGAACATACAACGATACATACTTTGCATATTTACACAGATTATTTATTAATATCATCCAAAAAGAAAATCTTATTACAAATTATAGCGTTTATAAATAGGTTCGAAAATTTGGAATGGATCCCAAACCTGGATCCCAAAGATAAATTTGCAATTATTCATGCATGTGAAGTATCTATATTTTCAGCTCTGAGTGGAATATGGTTGGATCTTATAAAGTTAATCACATTAAAATATTGACCCAAGAAAGTGTTAAAATATTTGATTTCCTATTACTTTTGTTAAAGGTTTGTCCTCAGTCCATGCTACCCATCACATGAGGTACATAACTAATATCGTATATATCTTGTAATTAACAGAAGTTAATATATCTGATGTCTAAAATAGTTTGTTATGTGTTTGTGGGATATATCTTGACAATCCAACAGGCGCCCGATGTTTTTGTCGTGTAAAGACTTCTAATTAAAAAATACGTAATATAAATACTTAAAAATTTCAGTATTATATGCTGGCGCAATGAATAGAAAATCGCATTTGAAGATTATACTTCAAGAAACAAACAGTTTGAAACAGAAAATTTTGATTACCAAAAGTGGTTGCAGAAAAATTAAAATAATCAGGTTTGCATTATTTTTTAAAAAAAATAATGCACTATTCAATCAATAATCTATATCAATGCGCTATTTAATGTACTTCAATAAATAAAATGATCAATAACAATGATTAACAATGAAACTTCAATAGATAAAATGATCATATACTGTCAAAGGGTAAATCTTAGGTAATTTGTTTTACCTGTTGAAGTTATATTTTTCGATTTAAAAACAAATAATCAATACACATTGACAAATAATCGATCACATTTATACTCAAAACATGGAAATATCGAATTTAATTTGAATCGATGCATTAGAGTCAGATAAAAGCACAAAGGAGACGTTATGTTGGATGTAAAGAATAAACAGACAGGTAGGATATATTAAATATTAATTTTACAGGATATACTAAAGTTAACATAAAAAGATTTCATTTAAATAGTCCCTCTCATTTTTATGACTTAATGTATAGTAAATTAAACAAACTTCCAAAAAAAAAAAAAATCGAAAAATGATAAAATATTCAATTGTGTAGGCGGAGATTTTAAGAGCGATATAAAGAGTCCAAGAAATATTAAGACATGATTTTTATTAGATACAGACATCAACACTTTTAAGAAGTGGTTTTTCTTGATAGGGAAAAGTTGTTGAAATAGAGATACGAGTTGTATTTGGCTATATACTCGACTTTTTCTTTGTATTTTATTAATTTATTTTATAACGATAATGTGCTGTTTCTAGATAAAAGTTAAAATGTTTGCTGCCTAATATTTAGAGGATCGTGTTTTCTTCGAAATAAACTACGATATAGAGAAAAAAAAACATGTGCATATATATCGCTAAAATTAAGATAAGGATACAATAAATGAAAATGAGCAATATATTCTTCAAATGAGTATATATATTCTTCACCTAAGCCACATATACATGTTATTAAATTGTAAAACTTTTAACATAAATAACGTTTATGTGATAAAATAAATAATGAATTGTTTCCGAAGGCTTTTAGATTATCTCTATTTTTAATTTTTTAATTAATTTTAAAATAAAAAATATATATATTTACGTTATTGAAATTGATCAATATACTATTGTGTTGTATTATCTTGTGCAAGTTTGAGGTTATTAAAATAACATAAAATGTAAAATAATCTTGTCTTCACCAATTAACATAAGTTTATTGAGCATTATCTTCTATTCAATAACATTGAACAGTGGAAATTAAGTTTTTAATTCAAAATTGAGATGTCCTGTTTTCGTTGTTTCAACACGCTTGCCAAGTTCACATTAAAAAACATTGCTGTCTCTGTAAAGAAATAGGATATTTTTAACGCAAATCGACCAACTTGTTCTAGATATAAACAATGCGCAGTTAATATGGAAGGTTGTTGAGTTTCAAGCCACATCATAAAAATCTCGACTCGCGGACCTTGTTTGATGTGCGATTATATTTATTTCATTCCAAGCAGTGACGTTAGAAAAGTATAACCACGCCTCTTCAATTGTAATAATTAAAGGATGTATACGTACGCCTTTTTCCTTTCCACTTACACATGTATATTTTCTTTCTACGTTTCTGCGGTTACCTAGAAGCACATTAAAACAAGCCTAATCTGATTCTCAAATAGATTTCGGTGTGTATTGGTGTGTTATTAGCATACGTAAAAACGTAGAGAATAAACATTTTTATTTAAAATTTACATTTAAAAATTACGCAAACTCTGATTGGCTTTTGTGATGGATTGGAAGTAATAGGAGAGAATTATCCAATATAGGTAAATGTTTAAGTTATTTGTATTTTTTTCTATGTTTAAGATGAGTTGATTCTCTGTATACTATAGTAATGTTAAATCGATACATTTCATGTAAATTTTTCTCAAAAAAGTAATAAACGTAAAAATTTTAAAGTAATAAACATACAAAATAATTCTCAAAACGTACAAAAATCAGAGTAATAGACATATACTTAGTGAATTTTTTAAAATTATAAATACCTTATTTTTTTTAATGTTATTTAGAATGTTATTTTCAATTTGTATAAATTCGGAACAAAATAAGCGGTAACAAAAATTGTGTTTGTAAAAACAGCAAAATATCTCACTTCAGTAAATATGTATAATTTACATTTTATAAATTTTTAAGGTCATTTTTCAGAAACGGCACTGAAGTTACAAAAATGTCGTATTGAGAAATCGCATTTTAAAGTAAAAATATGATTAATTTTAAATAAACAATATCACTTTAGCAATATACCAAATATCTGTTTCATGCTCTGAAAAGTTTTAGACATCTACGTTTATTCCTTTCAACGTAAAGAGTGCCTAAAATATGCCAATTTAACAATATCAGTATGTAGGGTACCAACTCCCTTTAAGACTAAGTTTAAATTTAGAAATATTCTATGCAGTAATTTTAAAATGCATTTGATTTATTTTTAGTGGATGAAAAAACTTATATTATTTTTTATTACTTAATTCATTTTTCTACCTTAAAATATACTAATACAAATAATGAAGACCAAAAACAGGTAACAGGCCCAGCAAGATTGATACCATTCCTGAAGAATTATCCATCCATTAATCTATTACCTATCTGCCCGATTAGGTTATGCTTTGTATATTATGTGCCCCCGACCTCTAGTACAATTGGCTGTGTTAAATTTCGTGCCTTCCACATTACCAGATTAGATAAATTTAAATAGTTGAATAAGGTCCTCTCTAATATTCCTCCATTCGAATGAATAAATGTTTGCAGTATTCTGTTTCTGTAGTTCATTCCGTATGTACACTAAACCAGTTTCGTAGACCAATGTTGAATCTGTTATAACACATCAATATCTTTTTATAAGATAAAGTGACTGAAATTGTACTGTATACTTAAGATGAGGCCTAAACAACCAACTATTCAATGGCAATATTACATCTTTAGAATTAAATGAAACATTCCCTTGAATAAATACCAACATTATTTTCGCCTTTTAATTAGCTATCCCACATTGATGTATTTTAACATAAAGCTCTAAATATTAAAACACATTTCTAAATAAACAAATGCATTTCCAGAAATATTAAAAATATTGTTGATATATTCTTTAACTTTCAATATCTCCCGATAATTTGTTATATTCAACAAAAATGGTTTATTATGGATAATCAATTACATAACTTAAATTATTAAAAATTATGATTTTTTTTATTATTTCCATAATCGCTTTAAATTAATGGTGGTTCGTTTAACGTTTAGTGGATTCAAAAATTCAAAACATTTGCATGCAACATTATGTAAGAGTTTTGCATATTTTAAAATATCATGAAATATTTCGAGTTTTCCATTCACAAGCAAAAAGTAAGTTTAATTGAAAAGTTGAAATAATATTTGCATATATTTATTTAATATGTTTGTTCTTTGTTTTATAATGAAGACTGTTCTTTTAGTAATACTTTTTAATTCTTAATAAATAAAACTTGATGAAATTGTTTTTGGTGTTGCTCATTGTTTGCAAATATATTGTTTACAGAAGTTCCAATTAAAATTTGCATTTTATTAATCTTTAGTTGATCGCACTAAAAAGATATTTGGCTGTTTGTTTAGTTAAACTTGCTTATTTTTTTTCCAAAAAATAATCCAAACTGTTACTTTTTTTCTGCACTTATTCTATGATGAAATAAAGTTTTTTTTTTTACATTGTAGCATTAATTTGTTTTGTAAGTAAACAAATTGCATTATTTTATTTTATAATAGATACAAGTTTAAAAAAACTTATATCTATTATAAAATAAAATAATGCAATTTGTTTACTTACAAAATAAATTAATGCTACAATGTAAAAAAACATAACTAAATTTAAATATATACATTTGAACATTCGATACATTTGGATAATATATGTAATAACTTATAAGATTGAAGTCAACTACTTTTGAATTTACTAATTTGCTCCCATATCGTAAAACGCACGAATGTACGAAAGTCTAACTAATGAGTACATATGAAACTATGCGCCATAATACGTAATTGTAATTGACGTGGTATTTCAACTTAAGCTACAATTTTTAATTAACTTAAGTTGAAATATCACGTCGAAACATATTTCAACACTAAAAACATATTTCCTTAACGGACCTTTACTTGTAATAAATCTTGAACTGTCGTCATTTGCTCATTATGTAGCTCTATTTCGAAGAGCGTTAATTAAAGTATACCAACCATCTTATTAACCTGCTTTTGACTCTGACTAAATAACCGTTGTGACGTCACAGAGTATTAAGGATTTAGACAAGCTAATTGGTCAACTTTTGTAAACCCGTTTCTTGATTCGCTGAAGCCTGTTTTGAGGGGTGTTACCGAACCGTCAATTAATCGGAGCCATACTATATTTTATAATGCATCGAATCCGCGAATTTTCGTATAGTAAATAAAACTCTCATTAAGTAAAAACTTACACTACTGATTATTATAAGATACAAACTCGTCTTATAGAAACATTGCGTTAAGAATATTAAAATACAACGTTAAAACACGCAATAAAAATCCAAGAGATCTAGACATGTTTCGGGAGATACATCTCCCTTCATAAGTTGAAATGAATTTCTGCTGAGTTTCATTTCTGCTGATGAAGGAAGATGTATCTCCCGAAACATGTCCAGATTTCTGGGATTTTTATTGCGTATTTTAACTTTGTATTTGTATTTTAATACTGATGATTGTATTCAACTTCATTTTAAATGACGAAATAAATAATAGTCCTACAATTTTTTAATTTTAACCACGTATACTTTGCTGTTCGTGCACGAAATAATTTTTCCAGGTGTTAAAGCAAAATTTCACCTGGTTGTAGTAATATGCAGAAACAACTTAACGTCATTGTGGGATCTAAGTCTCGCTCCATTGTATATTATAATAGTGCGTATTTATTTTATTATGGTTAGTATTTTTTCAATGATATTATATGCAATTTTTTTTTCAGTTCTAACATAACTATGACAAAACTCTTAAAATTTCGTCTTAGTAATTTAATTTTATTATTTATTTATATTATTTAGCTAAATTATAGATTTTATATTTTTAAATGGAATTTTTTTGATCTCTTTAACATGTTATGTTTGCACTTATGTTATTTCTTTTTGTTTAATTCTTCGAGATATCATTTATTTGCATTTTATTAGCATAAGCAGAAAAGTTGTAAGGAAGGGGTTATAGTTGGTTATTATCCTACACCTCTCACTAATTAGTATTGATATATACTAAAATATCAAAAATAAGACATCTACTGATTATTGGATGGGGTATTACCCTTTTTGACCCTCCTCGTTTTTACGTATTCCACTGTGGTTTCGAATTACTTTCTAACACGAAAATTTGAAATACAGTTATTGATATCATGTTTTAATATTAGTATATTCAGGGTTCAAAATTAGCGGTCGTTAGTCCTATTTTGTAATTAAAAATTTAAGTTTAACGACCGTAAAATTTAAGTTTTACACCCAGTCGTCAATTTTGACGCCTAACTTTTTATAAAAATTTCAGTTTGACGACCGTAATTTGACACCCAGTCGTCAATTTTGAAGCCAAAATTTTTATGAAAATTTCCGTTTGACGACCGTATTTTTATACTTAGTCGTCATTTTTTCCGTCTAAAGTTGATTTTCAGTAATTGCTCTCATATTTTTCAGTATATTTGTCAGTAAGACGCCATGACACTAATGATTTTAAAGTACACATGAAAACAAGCTTCAAATTTTATGCAAAATGAGCTTTAACGTTTACAAAGAATATCGTAACAGTTGGCAGCTCTGTTTAAACAATTTTAAATATTTTAAAATTACTTCTAAGCAGAACATTTTGGCAACTAAAAATATGCTAGAGACCATGACGACGACTAACTTTTATCTCTTAATTTTGAATCCTGAGTATATTACAAAAAAAGCATGCATAAATATGTGCTTCAATGCATATAATTATATATTTGTATTCATCATTCCGTTTCTTTCATAGTACATTTCAGTATATTTTAACTTTTGCTAGTTTGTAACTATTGGAATGCATATTTTCTTAGGAAGCTTTTCAGTGATAACTATTTAAATGACTAAAATTTGAATTTGCATTAAATTTAAAATTATATTTTATAATAAATTTTACTGGCACTAATTTAAATCATTGCTTCTATGAGAGTCAAATTTCGTAATTAGTATGGTTCAAAAGATATCGATCCAAATGCAAATATTTATTCTAATAATTATATATCGCTCAAATTTTTTTTACATGGTTGGTTACAGTAGTTTAAATTTTATTCGTGTTAAAAAAATTTTGTATTGCATTAAATTAAAAAATATATAAATATATTTTATAACTTATTTTACTGGCACTAATTTAAACCATTGCTTCTGCGAGAGCCGAATTTCGTAATTCGTAAGGTTTAAAAGATAGCGATTCCAATACAAATATTTATTCTAATGCAAATAATTATATATTGTTCACAATTTTTCTTCCATAGTTGTTTACAGTATTTCTAATGTTATTCGTGTTTTAAAAAATATTAGATTAGTGTTTACTTTGGAAGTTTTTGAGTTATTAAAAATAGTTTTCTATTACTAAATTTTGCAATAAATTTAAAAGTATGCAAACATATTTCTACGCTAATTTTAGTTGCAAGAATTTATCTCTTTGCTTCTATCAGAGGCAAACTGTGATTCCCATAGTTAAAAAGACAACGATTCCATTTTAAATTTGATTTCCAAAAGTAAAAGGTTAAGGTTCGTGCAACTTGACTTCCCCGATAGCACACAAACACCAAGTCACCCCCAGTAAAGTAAAAGAAAAAGAAAAGCCAGAGCAACGTGGAACCAGGGCTCGCTTTTCCATCCCCGGACTGACGTCATCCCTATTGATTACGTCATCTCCCGCCATAATCCAATCTTCGCAACGAACGGCACCCCAGCTGCTTTTCTTCCCTCTCCTCCCCCCCTTCAAAAGAGCTTCCACCCGCAATGAAAGTTTCAATATTTCATTACCCAACTGAAGTGAAGAGGGGAAAAAGGGAAGCAAACAAGACAATAAGGAGTTTGGCAACATGAAAGAAACAGGGACCGCGACCCCTGGGGGGGAATTCGGGTAATTTATTGCAAGGAAATTCTTCCATCTTTAAAAGAACGTTGCGTTCGGGATTTTGTTGTTATTTAAAGTGGAATAGATGGAACAACAAATAGGGTCGATTTTGAAGTGATGCCACGGATGGGATGTCATCAATTTTTCTTCGAACTGAGAGGGGATCGTGTAGTGGGAGACGGGTTGGGGTATGCAATGCTGTTTGTCTTATTCGAGGCACAATAAATCTTCGATTTCGAAAGTTTATCGTACATTTTTTTTGATCATGTTGTTTTGTAATATATGATACATGCCCACAGCGTTTCAAGAAATTTTAATTCAACGTTAAAATATTTTTTTTTCACTTTATATTTATTAATATAGATGGGATGTGTCTATCCCAGGGGTCGGTAACCTATTGAAACGGAAGAGCCAAAAGTTACAATTTACAAAATTTCCCTGTTTTTAAACAGCCATTAAATATTTTCGTTTCAATATTATAGTATTTGCTTATATTTGATTTTTGACTTAAAATAAACGGCTTTAAATACACGGAATAATATTTATTCATATAAAAACACAAATATAGATAGTTACAACAATGGAGCATGGCTTTGCATGCCTTTTGAAAGTTTGATTAAATCTGGCTTATAAGTTGTTGTTTTAAGTTTCAAGCACGATTCTAGATTTTTATTTGTTAGTTGACTTATAACTTTACTTTTTATTATATTCATGCAAGAGAACGCTTGCTCGCACGAATATGTCGACCCGAAAATCGTCAGCACTCCATATGCCAACTTCTTCACCTCACTGTAGCATTCTGGAAGACTATTTCATGCTCCGAATATGAGGGCCTGAACTCGCGGAATTTCTTTTAGAGCTATCCACTTGTTCTGCGCGATGTGCATCCATTTCTGGACCTCCAACTCTTCCAACTTGCTCTTGAGTTCTGTGAACTTGCCCACTCCACAAGTCTTTGGTTTTCAAATCTAGCAATTGCATTTGGAGCGATCCAGCATCAATTCCAAATGGCTCAATGTTGATCTCATTTGTATTTGTGTTGAGAGGATTTACTATGGACGCTAGAGTACTTTTGTTTGTTTTGAATTGTTTGAATCTCTCAGCGAATCCATCCTTCATGTTTTTAAAGCTATGCTGAAGTAATTCGTGTCAATAGTTGCATTGGTCTCATCGCAATATTGCAATTCGCTGTAAGATAAACATGGTCACGGAGTCTCAGAAGAACAAAACAATAGTTCACATTTATCGCATTACGGTCATGTTAAGCGTAGCGATTTGTAATTAGCGATTATGAAAATAGAAGTTATTGAGAAATTAGGTACTTAAAAATATATTTTCTTATTTTTTAAGGGTTTTGATAAGAAATTATAATTTTTTTCGTAAGGAACTGGAGAGCCGCAACTTTACATCAAAAGAGCCGCATGCGGCTCGCGAGCCGCAGGTTGCCGACCCCTGGTCTATCCCATCGAGATGCCCACTTAGTTTATAACATGAAACGTCAATATCAAGGGGGTCGAAGTACGCAAAATTTAAAAATACGGATTTTGAGATTTATTTATTTTCTAAAATCCTCAGCTCTACTACATACGGCACTATTTACATTTTTGTTGTAGCTTAATTAAAAGAATATTAAATATTTAAAAAAAATTTATGATATGCACTAAACATATATAATTTGTTCATTAAATCTTCATTTTCTTATGACTAGGTTTTTTGTTTTTAGGCACACATAAAAAATAAATATACTTTTAAATTTAAATAATCAATTACTTTTATTCTTTGCAGTGTTTTGCATATATATATATATATATATATATATATATATATATATATATATATATATATATATATATACATATATACATATATATATATATATATATATATATATATACATATATACATATATATATATATATATATATGTATATATATATATACACATATATACATATATACATATATATACATATATATATATATATATATATATATATATATATATATATACATATATATACATATATACATATATATATATATATATATATATATATATACATATATATATATACATATATATATATATATATATATATACATATATGTATATATATGTATATATATATATATATGTATATATATATGTATATATATATATGTATATATGTATATATGTATATATATATATATATATGTATATATATATATATGAAATATTAAGATTGATTTCATAAAAAGAGGGCCAAAGGTTGTATTTATATTCTTTATTAGTGATCACACCAGGAGCCCGTGAAGCACACGTCCTTACAGTTTGAGAGTCGAAGTCAGAAGAGAGCGAGATTTCCCCAAATAGGGAGAACCTCAGCTAACATAGGGGAAAGTATAAAGTGTAGGGATTTGTCAAGGCGGAGCATACACATGAAGTTTTTGGAGGGGTCCCAAAAGGGAATTACGAGCGTGGGTGATAGGGAACTTTCTGTCGTGGGAAAGGTTGAGAATGGCACGTAGAGAATGCAGATTGTTAGAATGAAACAGCAATGTCAGCAAGAATTAAAAGGACTGTTAAAGACGGGGGCAGTATACAAATTAAATGAAGGAAGTTAAAAGGGGTGGTTTTGTAAAAGGAGGTGGAAAGTTAAAGGGGGTTGAAATTATCTTTCATCTCCCTCCCGCAAAATCATACACATCGGCCAGCGATGAGCACAAATGCGAGAAAAAGATAAAAGTAAGAGAAGAAGGTAATGTCAGCCAAATGGTTGATCAGACCATCTGAGCAACATGAAGAGCTTGTAAGTGATTGGAGAAAAGAAATATTATTGACAGAGGTACAATTAAAATTTTGAAATTACTGCTGTATGTGCTCGCCTTAACACATGCTCTACAAATAGTTATGAAACTAATTAAATTACAATACCAAAATAAGTATACCAATATAAAAATCAATATTGTACATAGTGAAAATTAAACACAAACATATGTTGTAAACAATGAAATATAAAACTGTTCTGTTCTATTCATATAAAGACATATGACGGTAAAAAAATATATGCAACTACTACAACTCTTTGGTGCAACGCTAAACAATTTTGTAAATGGGAGTCTAAAGAGACTCGAGTGACGCAAGTCACTGGTGAAAAAAATGACTGGTTACAGCCTGACTAAGGTTGGATGGCAGGTATTGACCAACATAATCCTTGAAATGTAATTCAGCTATACTTCATGAACCTACGGTTAGTATTTCTGAAAACAAAATCAACTAATTTTAATACATTTGATATCAAAATAGCATTTTCTTAGAAGACGAAGTCAAACCTCCATGTGATTGAACCAAAAATGGTTGGAGCATGCTCGAGTGATTTGTTGACATGGGAGGATCCTCGATTTGATTGATGTAAAAATGGTAAAATGGTCGACCATGGTGGAATGTTGCACAAAGAAAATAGTCACAAATACTAAAATTGAATTGGTGGTAGTTAAATTTTGATCAAGCTGGTTTGTTCTTTGAAAATATACAATTATACTCTTTCAACAAACAAGTAATCATGGTCAGGTTGGACAATCTGCAGATTACGATTTCTCAGAGGTCGATGGCACATGAACTCATTAATCTCAATTATACAATGTAATATCCTCTTAGTTTGATTATATTACTATGTTGACATAATTTGATTGGGTTTTAGAAAAACAAAATATTTGACTAAGGAACAGTGATGAACCAGTAAGGTTGTTTGACAAACAATATGAAATAATTAATATAAGTTATTAAATTATGAAGTATTCAAAATGCACTTTTTGATTATAAACAAGAAACAATACAATTATCAAAGTATAAAATGAAAATGTACAATTGACATATAGGTATACTGGGGTGAATAAAAGAACAAAGTGAAGCTGTTGAAATTGAAGGAAAATATGTGATTGATTGAAATAAATTTCCTTTGATTAAAGAAAAAGGTAAGCACATGGTTAAACATGTGTGGTGTCGAATTCACCTGCAACTTGTCCAGAACTAAGTGTGTGTCCAAATAAATTTGTGGGAAACTTATTAGAGTTTACATGTTGAAATGGGTAAGCCAGAAGAACATATAATAATAAATTGGAAAAAGTAATTAACAGACTCAGAGAGGGTTAAATGTGTTCCAAGAAATCAGTGAAAAACCTTTCGTTAAAAT
Organism: Troglohyphantes excavatus; assembly: GCA_963932185.1. Classification (NCBI taxonomy): domain Eukaryota; kingdom Metazoa; phylum Arthropoda; class Arachnida; order Araneae; family Linyphiidae; genus Troglohyphantes; species Troglohyphantes excavatus. Next base: position 51,327,311 of record OZ010666.1, read on the forward strand.
TTCGGCTACAACAATGTAAAATAAAAACCTTAATGTAATATCAATATCACCATTATAATTATCTTTACCATTAAAACAATTTACTCAAATTTCATCCTTCAAAAGCAAATACACCTATATTTTCCAAAACAAACAGGGTACGCAATTCAAATGAAGATCTACAGGGTTTCACGTAATAGAGCCAATGAAGGGTTCAGAGCACTCTATCCATTCTGGTCGTATAACATGACATTTTTCAAAAAGGACGAATTTCAGTATATTATATTCTAAGACCCATTAATTTAGAAAAACTTCTCTCGAACATGAATTATAAAAATTGTACATCCTAGTTCACAAAATATCAATTTTAAGTTAACACAATTATTTAGATTCCTAAAATTTAACAAAAAAAATAAATTATTATTCCATTAAAATTAAAACAATTATCTTCTCCAAATCAGATACCACTACTGATTATCTTTGATAATATTGAGTTTAATGATATATCAAAATCTGTAATAAAATTAATACTAAAATCAAAATTTATTATGCACTAAACAATAATTAATTTAATAATTATTATAATTGAAAAGTTAATCTCATTTCACTATTAATTGTGATGAAAAGCACTGTAATAGAAAACCAAACTATCTCAATAGAAAACCAAACTATCTCATAAAAAATTTAAACAAAACTAAATTTCAGAATTTTAAAATTAAAATATTATAACACTTTTCATTTATGAAAATAAAAATAATTAAATCATATTGACAATTAACAACTTTTCAAAGTAGAACTTTCTTTTTCAAAGTAGAACTATTGAGGCGACGCTGAATGCAAAATAATCATAGTTAAACGTTTCTTGAATTTTTTTATTCTGATCACTTAAGATTTATATAGCTTGAAGAACTTTGCTTTCGCGAACATTGGTACTGGCGAATGTTTTGATTCGAATCGAAGCGGCACACAAATCGTAGAAATGAACACAAAAGGAGAATCGAAACTAGTTTTCGTGGTGCCCATTCATTAATTCTTCGTGTTTCACTGATCACTAGGTAACTTGTAGAACTTTGATTTCGCGATGGAGTACTCACTAGTTTCAAGGCACTTTAATTTTGAACGGAACTTTAATTTCTCAGCAAGTCGGGAGAACACAACACACAAGGAGAGTCGGCGGTGAGTGGGTGAGGGTAGGCCGGGAGTCTGGCTTCGTACGTCATGGCGCCGTGTTCCGTCAGCTTTCGTTTCTGAAGGAGACGTGGTTGACGAGAGTCGCTGCCGTTGCACGTTCGGTCGTCGCATCTTCTAAAAGGTAGACGGGCTTCTGTTCTGTCGGAGCTTGAACGTATACTGGTGTTTGCGGACATCAACTTTCGGTTCGGCTGGTGGATAATTGGCTGGCTGGGCGGATGGTTCGCTGGTTGGGCTCCCGGTGATCTCAATTAAATTTTTTAACTTTAATTAATTGTTAGGGGAATTCCGACATAGACATATCGCTGTCGACTTTTGAAATATTAAGATTGATTTCATAAAAAGAGGGCCAAAGGTTGTATTTATATTCTTTATTAGTGATCACACCAGGAGCCCGTGAAGCACACGTCCTTACAGTTTGAGAGTCGAAGTCAGAAGAGAGCGAGATTTCCCCAAATAGGGAGAACCTCAGCTAACATAGGGGAAAGTATAAAGTGTAGGGATTTGTCAAGGCGGAGCATACACATGAAGTTTTTGGAGGGGTCCCAAAAGGGAATTACGAGCGTGGGTGATAGGGAACTTTCTGTCGTGGGAAAGGTTGAGAATGGCACGTAGAGAATGCAGATTGTTAGAATGAAACAGCAATGTCAGCAAGAATTAAAAGGACTGTTAAAGACGGGGGCAGTATACAAATTAAATGAAGGAAGTTAAAAGGGGTGGTTTTGTAAAAGGAGGTGGAAAGTTAAAGGGGGTTGAAATTATCTTTCATATATATATATATATGTATATATATATATATGTATATATATATATGTATATATGTATATATATATATATATATATATATGTATATATATATATATGTATATATGTATATATATATATATGTATATATATATATATATATGTATATATATATATGTATATATATATGTATATATATATATGTATATATATATATGTATATATATATATGTATATATGTATATATATATATATATATGTATATATATATATGTATATATGTATATATATATATATGTATATATATATATATGTATATATATATATATGTATATGTATATATATATATATGTATATATTTTCGATCGACATATTCGACGATTTTCGGGTCGACATATTCGTGCGAGCAAGCGTTCTCTTGCATGAATATAATAAAAAGTAAAGTTATAAGTCAACTAACAAATAAAAATCTAGAATCGTGCTTGAAACTTAAAACAACAACTTATAAGCCAGATTTAATCAAACTTTCAAAAGGCATGCAAAGCCATGCTCCATTGTTGTAACTATCTATATTTGTGTTTTTATATGAATAAATATTATTCCGTGTATTTAAAGCCGTTTATTTTAAATCAAAAATCAAATATAAGCAAATACTATAATATTGAAACGAAAATATTTAATGGCTGTTAAAAACAGGGATATATATATACATATATATATATATATATATATATATACATATATACATATATATATATATATATATATATATATATATATATATATATATATATATATATATATATATATATATATATATATATATATATATATATATATATATACATATATTAATTTCTCATAGTGTATATTTAAAAAAAATATTTTCCAGTACATATATATATATTTTTAATTCCTTCTAGTACATAATTTTTTCTCTCAAAAATTTTAAAATTCCAACCCTGTTTATAGCTTAAAACAAACCCTTCGGAACTGTTAAAATTTAGCTAGAACAAATTAATTTAAACGCAAAAATGGTCAGAAGTTTAGAAAATATAAAAATAAAATTCATTAAAAAAATATGCGTGCACCTATGGCGCCTAGATTCCGAACAAACCGCTGCACCTTTTCTATGTTGTTTCCTATTCCTTGAACGACGTTTACGAGCTTCAGAGGAGCGAGAAGTAAGTCCAACCGTATCAACGCTGTTTCAAGGCTCATATATTAATTACGGATTTTTTTATTACTATCCGCTTCGTCTACATGCACTTCTCACCCGGAACCGATGTTAAAGATGTAATACGCGTCATAATCATAAGAAATTTATGTTAGCATATGTATTGAGATACGGGGGGGGGGGGGGGGAGAGAGAATTGATTTTCGTTTTAACTTGGTAATATATTAGACTCGTTATATACGGTTGAAAAAAGTATTGAATACGAACTAATTAACAAATCGGGACTTTCAGTAGCTTTTGTTACAAAAAAAGGGTCGCTATACCGAAAGGTAGTTGGAAAAAGGGCCTAATGTATTCAAAATTGTAACTTTTTTTCTTTAATTTTAATACATTTTTAGATGTATTAGAGCATTTATCTTCTTTACGGTCATATTCACAATCGCAGATAATACACGGTTTCGGGAGGTAAACCTAAGATTATTGATGAAACCTATTCACAAGACCGGTTTTCGCCAAATCGGCGGAATATCTACAGGAAACTAAACCTCGGTTTATACCACCAATATTGGCAGTGTAAACCACGGTTTTAGTTCTAAACAAAATGGCCGCTTATACGATCGCTCTGTTAGGCTTAAAATATTTTGTTAAAAATCTATTTAGAGACAAATATTTCTCAAATAAGTACTTAAGTCGGAACTTTTTATGCATTGAACACTAAAAATTGCCCATACGAACTAATTCAGTGTACTTTTTATTAAAATCGATGCGACATAAATGTTGTCGCTACGAGATACCCGAATGGACAGATCTGTTCTTCGAGTACCTATCGTAAACCTATTTATCGTAGGTTTTGTAGTGTAGTGGTTCTCTCTCTCTCTCTCTCGTTTGTTTAATAAATGTTGAAGTATTGTAAACCGATGAATCACAAAAATTACTCCGGTATGAAACTGGAAAGAAGGAGGGATAATAGGAAGGAGGCCATAGTACATTGAAATTGGTGCAACAAACAATTACATTTTAATTTCGAATTCTACTTTTTGCAACAAAAAATTAATACTTAGATTTATCAATTAAAATCAGTTTCAGAAAGACCAAAAGGAAGTTTTGAGGGGCCAAAACCACAAGTTTTCCTATATTTAAAGCCAATTATCTAGGATTTTAGCAAGGTGGGGCAGTTTTCGGTTTCGGTGCGCAACAAGCAATATCACATTGTCAGTTTTCGAATTCTAATTTTTTCCCTGCAACAACCCAATTACATTTATTTATCAATTAAAATTAGTTTTAGAAGGACCAACAGATGAGGTGTTAAAATCATAAGTTTACTTATTTCGGTTTTGGTGCGCAACAAGCAATAGCACATCGTCAGTTTTCGAATTCTAATTTTTTCCCTGCATCAACCCAATTACATTGATTTATCAATTAAAATCAGTTTTAGAAGGACCAAAAGGTAGTTATGAGGTGCTAAAATCATAAGTTTACTTATTTCGGTTTCGGTGCGCAACAAGCAATATCACATCGTCAGTTTTCGAATTCAAATTTTTTCCCTGCATCAACCCAATTACATTGATTTATCAATTAAAATCAGTTTTAGAAGGACCAAAAGGTAGTTATGAGGTGCTAAAATCATAAGTTTACTTATTTTTAAAGCCAATTATCTAGGATTTTAGCACGGTGGAGTAGTTTTCGGATTTGGTGCAACAAGCAATATTACATCGTCAGTTTTCGAATTCCAATCTTTTCCCTGCATCAACCCAATTACATTGATTTATCAATTAAAATCAGTCAGACGGATGAAAAGGCAGTCATTATAGAGGCTAGACAATAAAGAAGTTTATCTATTTTTAAAGCCATCAAAATGGTCAAAAGCCAACAATAATACTATGATTTTAGCAAGGAATTTTATTTTTGAATGGGACATTAATTCTGAACTTTCATTAGTAATTCAATGTGCTTGTATTTAAATGTATATGTGCTTGTATTCATGTATTTAAAAATATTTTTTATAAATTCGTCGATTCAATTTTTCGTTCCCTTTCCAAAACAGAAATCTCTGAATGTAAACAATTGACACGTGTGCATTGTCGACCAATGAAAGAAGTCGTTATATTTTTCGAAGGCACAACCTCGGAGTAACCGCGGTGTACAAATTCCCCAGTCGAGCGAAGGCTGTGAATAAGGTTCCGACGAAATTCCCCGATTTCCCTCAATCCTCGGTTTTCGTAATCCACAGTTAATCGCTGGATTTTTCAGAACTTGTGAATAAGAGGGTTAGTGTACCAAATACTTTTCTTTGAATCTGTAAAACCATTTTCTTTACTGTAAGACGTTTGTCGCGGAAGAAACAACATTACATGGGCGACGGAAGACAATTCCGTTAAGTTTAGCATTGAATTTTCATTTGGAAGCGCGATTGTATTTTTTTTTTAAATATTAAAATGCTTATAATTATTGCGAATGTAGGCGGTAAGAAATAACCTTTCGATGTTAACTCTTAACAGGTAAATGTGATAAATAAAAATCCAATTTTTTACGAAAAAAAAAATTTTGTGTATTTATTTTAATCAAACAAGTTATTATGTTCTTAAAATTTTAGTTGAATTCGACTAAGCTAAAAAGACAAATTACCGAACTCATGACTCTAAATTTTGCAAGTAATATTAGTTATAATAGTCCTAATGTTGCAAATCAAAGCTAGGATTAGTTAATTACAATTAGGTTAACTACGATTGATTTTTTTTGCGTAATTTGTCTAATTTCATTCTTCTATATACATGTGCAGAGGATGAATTTAGATATTATTCTTCACATTTCCTTCAATTTTATCCTAATTCATTAAAATAAATATTTTAATTAGGAACCAAATATGCCTGTCTGCCACCAGATTTAATTCCACGAAATATTTTAATAAATTTAACAAAAAATTAAAGTTTTGAAGTAATAAGTATCGAAAACCAGCTAGGATATCAATACAAAAAAAACTTTGTTGCGTTTTAGGATGATATATTACGTAACTTAGTGGCAAATAATATGATTAATATTTATTTATTTCGATACGAAATTAGGCACCGACGCGCGTAAAATTTCGGAATTACGCAAACCTCGTAAGAAGGCGGTCTCGACGTTAGATACACTTGTTTATCTTTCTTCTGTTGGTGAGGTCTGAGTTGGTGAGCAATCGCTATTTCTATATTCTGCTGAAGTGATGTTTTACGTAAAATAAATTTGGCTGTGCCCTAAATCCGAAATGTATTCTTTAGATTAATGACTTTAATTACACTAGTTTTAGTAATGGTTCATTACAAATAATGTCCTAAACTTTTGCTGCGTGCACTCAAAACACAATCTAATGAAAAACAGTTTTCGATGGCAAATGCTAGTTTTTTTTATTGCGAATACGGACTAATGGGAGAAAAAACAGATTGGCTCGCAGCACTTTCTATAATAGTTCCTCTCTACCTCAGCAACTATCTGTTCTTCGATTTCTATCGTTTTCCAACGGTCATTTGAGTGAGAGAAGTATTTTCTACCTGGGGTGGTTTTATTTCTTGGTGAACTTTTCTCCAAAAGGTGGAATGGGTTTCGAAGCATGACTGGAAGCTTTGTGTGTCTATGTTTTTTTTTTATCTGAATCGTGTTAACTCTTCTCACTTCATCCTACGTAGGCCTTTTTGGGTGTTTTTTTCTTTTTTATATTTGATATTTTTTTTAGTTTGAAACTCTCTGAACTTTTCTTTTATTGGAAAGGTGGAGTCGTTTTTTTTCCTGATATTTTTTTTTTAATATCAAAACAATTTTTACTTGCTGTTTGGTTTATTAGGTTTAGCGGCTCAACAGCTACTATTGAGGTATTACGTCAAATGCTAGGTACTGCGAATCACAATGTTAAAATACTAAAATAGGATTACTCTTTTAATTTTAAATATTAAAAACTTGTAAAAAATTTATTTAATTATATTAATAAAATTAAAGCCATTTGGGATTATTAGGTTTATAAAAAGTAGAAGCAAAGACATTTTGATTGAACATGATAGGTTCATCATTATGATAGGAAAATCATAAAATAAAAAAAAATTAGATAGGTACAGGTTAATGCAATCATGCTCCTCTATACCGAAGGCAAACAGGTCATAACTGCGAACTATAATTGTAATTTGAGAAAAATAACGTTAAAGTTAATACGAATTCAAGTTCACACAAATAGGTTTGACGCTAAAAATAAATGCAGTTATTCACAATTAAGTAACAATGACGATAAGTTATGACATTTTGGAAGGCCGCACTGTACCGCGAGGTGTGTTCGTGAATATCTTTGAACTCCACGCAATACAATGGTCAGAGAGAGAAGAGGATAAATGACCAACCTGGTTGACGCGGCCTACCTTTCATTACAGGGGTAGGTTATTTATACTCAAAAGCTTATTATCGTGGAGTTACAGGGCGGAAGATAACATTGCATCCAAGGGCCACACTCCTCTCCCACGATACAAAAGTCAGAGGTAATGGGTTAACAACTGACGAAGTTGAGGCGCCCCACTCTCCCCCCATAAACTGATTCCACGATTAGCTATATGGCGGGAAGCGTATACGGGCGTATATGTGGCTTAAGCGTATTTTTTAGCAGTCAAGGGCGACATCCCGCCACGTGGTACGAAGGTTAAAGCGGAATGGGTTAATATTCGGCCTTGTCAACGCGGCCCACTTTCCTCTACACCAGCGGTTCCTACTTAGCATTAAGACACGGACTCCTAGTTAAAACTAAAATAGTACAGGGTACCTCGTTTTTCATATATGTTCATGGAAGTCCTACGCTTTCTGGGCATGTATAAGTTTCAATTTTGTTGGAATGTGAGGAAAAAATTCTGAAATTATAATTTCTTTTAATTTTATGCAGCTTTTATTAAGAATATGGACACACATTTATCCAACTAATACATAGGAAAGATAACACCAGAAACAAAAGTTTATTTATTTTTAGTCTCTTACTTGTATATTTAGCATTCATGTGAACTCATGAAAACATAATAATAGTCACTTAGATTAATTACCGTACTGATTTTCGAACTGTATGGGATGAGTGAAATAATAATTTTTGATTCATAATCTCATCCAAGTTTGGAGGCATGATTGATATTTTCACTCCTAAATTTATTGAATTTTTTTACCATTTTTCTTTTCTTTGTGACTCCATGGAACCCCTAATATCGATCCCCGGGGATTCATGGACTACCGTTTGGGAATCACTGTTCTACACGATGGTGTGTCATTTATCCCTATAAGAAGATTCCATATGAGGGCGAAAGTTATACTGCAGCCAATGTAAAAATAGTCAGCATTCCCCCCACGTGGAACAAAGGCCAGAGAGCGGAATGGGTTAATAATATGTCTTGTCGACGCGGGCTACCTTCATCTGCGCGATTATATGTTATTTATCCCTTTAAAATGATTCCACGTAGAGTAATGTGTACGAAAGCGACTCTGCAGAGAATGGTGACATTCCCCCAATATGGTACAAAAGTCAGAGAGTGGAATGAGTTAATAATCGGCCTGTTCGGAGCTTCCTGTTTTCCTAAACACGGTGGTATGTCATTTATCCCCAAAGACTAAAGAAATAGGGGTGCAAGATATTTTTTACGGCGAAATTCAATGGTAGATTTTAAAAGAATGGCGGAATTCACATGTTTTGTGGCTTGTATTCTGCTGTACCCCTTTAATTTAAATCAATTTCCTTTTAAAATTAAAAAAAATCTCGAAATAAATTCAATATTTTAATTGTTTTGTTATTGTTCGGTAATTACTTGCATAATACTCTTTATCTAAAAGACAACCAGATTAATTCCCAACGCAGAACCAACAGCAAGCAGTTCTTTATCCCCCCGAGCCGTTTCATTAGTCCTACACGCCCATCAAACATTATTAGGCTCGCTTTCATCCTGTTGTGATATTAATCACTCCGGCATCCCCAGATTAATTGGTCCTCCGAAGCAACCCGAGGCCCGCCAATAATTGGGTCAGAAAACGATGCAATATTCAGGGTGCCTTTTCCACGAAAGGCCTTTTACCAGAAAGGGGGGAAACTGAAGAGGGTGCTCCTTCTTGAGGGAACCCTTTGGAAGGGGTGTTCTCACAAACTCTAGAAGTTTAAACGGCAACCGTGATTAATTGAAGGGATTCGCGACACGCCTACTCGCATCTGATTGATACTTTCCTCTATGTGACGTCATTAGTGGTGTGGTGTTGCCATATTCTGCGGACGGATTTTAGTTGGTTTCCAAGTTTAATAGCAAGAAGTTTGGGATAAACAATTTGGAATAATTTATAACTGTGCATGAATGCAAAAGATAGGAATATAATAATAGTATTGCTTTTAAATTAGAAAAAAATATGTGTAGAATGCTCATTATGAATCTTATTTAGAAAACCTTTAAGGTGTTGAGCTTTTCAATTATTAAATAATAATATTAAAATTAAAATACGATTTACAATTTGCTAAAATGTGCTATGTTCAAAATTTCCTTTTATTTATTCATATCAATAGAATATAAAAGATTATTCAAAAGAATATAAAAATACTATTTTCATACGTTTAAATACTTTTCGAAGTAGAAAATTTAATTGTGATTATTTTTTTTGATTGTTGCAATAGAAATATTTTTATTTAAATATTTTGCTATAAAACAACATAATTGCATAAGTTTTCTAAAAATGCTTAGTTATAATAATGCTAAGCCTATTTCTTATTTTTTGTTTCAATTTAGAGAACTATTCAAGGTGTTATATTTAAAGTTTAAATTTTAGATTTTAATGAAATGCTTTCGATCTCTGTTCCTTTTAAATAGTAAATGTCAACATCGCATTTGGGTATGTAGTTAACTCGAACAGATTTCGATCTTATACGCATTCAAAAATCAAAACAGCAAAATAAAATGAGATCTAGATTTTTAAACTTGAACCATTCTTAAGACAAGAATATGTGAATTAATTTCACATCATTGTAAATTTTGAAAAATCTACGAAAACTGTTAAGTAAGTTGCACCATACTGATAAATGTGTGTGCTTACGGCATTTTGAATTTATTATCTTAGTTTGAATGTTGAACTTCTTTTCTAGTCTTTATTTAAATTTCATTCTTTATTAAGTTATGGGACTTTTCTAATGCAAACTCTACATTTCCCAAAGAGCTAAGTCGTCTTTTATCTGATTAAAAAAAATCGAATCATAAAGGAGCATTTTATTGAGAAAATCTTATTATAACGTTAACCTTACAAGTGTTAACGAGACAAAATTACATAATACCGATCCTAATACGATATTTAGTCATATACTAATACGATATTTAGTCATATACTAATACGATATTTAGTCATATACTAATACGATATTTAGTCATATACTAATACGATATTTAGTCATATACTAATACGATATTTAGTCATATACTAATACGATATTTAGTCATATACTAATACGATATTTAGTCATATACTAATACGATATTTAGTCATACACTAATACGATAGTCATATACTAATACGATATTTAGTAATATACTAATACGATATTTAGTCATACGCTAATACGATATTTAGTAATATACTAATACGATATTTAGTCATACACTAATTAATACTATGTTTCAATTTATATTGAAAAAGGGTTAGCTAATGATAAGTTTATTTTAGAACAATATCGGACAATTTGTGCTATAGAATGCTGGTTATGGTGAACTGCTGATCTGCGTTTGATAATGAGCTAACTCGTATTTTATTTGATTAAAAACACAAAGAGGCTTTGCAAATTAATATGAACTTTTGCTTTTTTTCAGTTGTTAGTTTTCATGGAAAAACAACTATTTTTTCCCCTAAAAAAATTATTGTTGTTTTATGCTTTAAATGAACAACTTTCATTTGAAAATGTTTCGTAATTAAAAGAAAGGAATTTGAATTCATATTTAATTTATTTAGATTTTGTAAATGCACATTTCAGAAATAATTGTAGGACGCATAAAACATTAAAAACAGTTATTTCCAAAAAACAATATTTTTCGGCTTAAAAGCTGCTCCGCGCATCATTTTGCAATAATAATACGCAATTCCATTGAATTTCTGAGTTCTAAAGTGTAGTTGACAGTATGGAGGATACTCCCTTGCCACCTATTTGTAGTAGGGCCTTGGCATTTAATGTTACTGAGAAGCAGTGGCATTTTAAATTAGGAAGTCAAATCACGCAACTACACTGCATTCAACAAGTACACTATTGCATCCATCAGAGATCACAAACAGGGTAGTCTTTTACTGTGAGTGCAGAAGTATTCATGTTAATTACTGTCTACTTTTGTATATAAATGACAACAGCGACCCTCCAAAGCTCTTTTTTGCAATTTTAACGTTGTTTTCTCGCTTGGAAATTTAAATAAATTTTCCTGGGCCATTTTATAGTGTTTATTTTTTAAAAATATTTATTGTAAAGATATAGTTTGTTAGTTGTTCCTCAAACCTTTAAAGTAAAAATATATTGCAAAATGGAGTATTTTTATGAATTTAGAAATTGGGTGCATCGCTATAAAAACTGGAGTTCTCTGGATGTATTTATACGGCCATGAGCGTCAAAAAGTTAAAAACATAGTCTCTAATATTTAAATTAAAACAAAATTACATAAGAAAACAGCAGGTTACTATGCTGAGAAAAAAATTATCGGGATGATGTTTTAAGGAATTGATAAACTTTTATATTTTATTTTTGCAGTTTCTTTTATATTTGAGATAGATAGATAATTCCTACACTTTACACGAAGTATTGCTGTTTTTATGACAGTTAAAGTATATTTATATTTCAAGTTTTGAATATTTTAAAGATCTTTTGAATATTATGTTAATTTCATATTATGTTAATTAACATGGCACAATTTATAAGAAATGTTACTTTATCTTTTGAATATGACAGTTTTTGTGAGGATATTTTTTTTAACATTAACAATTAATATGAAAATATATATTTGGCATGGTAAAAATAGCTACTTTGAAGTTTTCACTTTCCGTAGTTTATCGAGATGTTCGGATAATAGACAATCAACATCATATTTACAATTTTAAACATGACATTCAAGTGCGGAGGTCGGTAGTTGATTATGGAAATTCTTATATTTAATTAATTTCTAAAACATTTGAGTGGGTTTAAAAAAAACCTCCTCAAGTACAATTTATTACTTTTCACAAAAAAGGAAAGCTCATAACTCATCATTTAGCTCTGAAGTACAGTTTGCGTACTAATTAAAAAGCCTCTAAACAACAAAAGCCTTATGAATTTAAAACGAAGGATACTACATAATATATACCAGGATTAGAAAAATATTCCCAGACATTATTATCCAGAGGACATATACAGAGTACTGGAATCGTCTTGTTGGCAGATTGCCCGTTCCTGTTTCTTTTCCCCATTCTTGTTTTTCGAATGTTCTGCGTCAGAATAGGAATGGCACACACATCCATCAGGGATACAATCATAATTCCTAAGAATAATAATAAGAAGACGACGGGGAAAAGTAAAAGAAGAGTTGGTCGGATAGTGAAAAAAAAGCAGCAGAATGAGTACTTTCTATTTACTTCGATATATAAGTATCTCTAGTAAAGCTGATTGCTTCTTGAAGTTTCTTATTCATCGGGATTCTTCTTTTTGACTGAATGAAACGTTCTACTTTTTTTGTAAAGTAAACAGTGGGACTACAGTGATAATGAAAGCATAATGAGTCTCTAGCTAAATGGCGCGACGCCATATTGTTTTCTAGCTGTATGGTCCCGCGTTGCTGGAAACCCGTTAATATATATATATATATATATATATATATATATATATATATATATATATATATATATATATATATATATATATATATATATATATATATATATATATATATATATATATATAATAGAGTTGATCCCGTCGTGTTTTGAACCCTCGACCAGTTGTTGAGGGTTGCAACACCCTACCGACTAAGCTGCAAAAGAAGCGTGGCTAGTTTCCCTCCGAGTTCGCTCTTTTCCTGATCTCTGCATAACGCATGCGCAATTCTCCCTCACTACGGCCCTACGATTTCTATTGGATGGAAACTTCAAATATTTATTTAAAAAATAACTAAAATTTAAACATTCCGGCCTTAAATGGGCAATTAAGATGTTGAATAGTTCTCATTTAAAAATGTCAGACATTTCTGTGCAGCGAAAGATGGGATTTTGTGTTCCACAGACAGTCGTAGAGACAGTCTTTTTCTTTTATTATTATAGATAGGGTTTAGATAAGGCGACTGATCAACTCACCCAAATTCTTTTGTCGATTTGCTGAAACCAGTTTTAAGAGTCGTTACCCAATCTCCAACTATTCTGAGCCATTCTATATTTAGGTATATGTGTCACATGAATCGGGCTGTTGCACGTTTTAGGTTCATTTGGTAGGTTAGATAAAATTGAATTATTTTTACATTTGATTACTGTATGTAAGATTTAAATAATTGAAAGTATTGCTTGTAGTCACAATTTTGAAACGATTTGTTGTTGGTTCTACACGTAATGTGGTTAACTGAGTCGAAACAATGGGCTATAAAAGTGGTCAATGTGAGTACCATGTCTCTAGAATGAACAATTCTAAGATAACTAAAGATGGTTTACAAGCCATAACTGTTCTGGAAACGTCGTAGCAGATTTAGTGTAAAATCGAATATGTCGTAGCAAATTTAGTGTGAAATAAAACGTTTTTTTTTTAAAAAAAAACGTCTGACACAATTTTTTTTTAATTCTCAGAGAATAAAATTCACCATTTAAATATTTGATTTTAATTCGTTAAACTAGATTGTGAATTATTTAAATTAGAGGTTATGAAAGGAATATGTTAATACGTTGTGCAATTCGATATGAAAAAGAACTGTACAGCACCTCAACTATTAGATAAAAATTACCACAACTGTCATTTTAACCCTTTGCACTCGTAATTATGCTTTAGAAAGTTAGCAAATAACTCGGAATTTTTTTTCATGTTTGATCAAGATGAATTGTTTTGATGGAAATGTATTCCAATTTAACTAGAAGGTGTACCATCCTTAAATTAAAAAATTAAAAATATAACCCCTGAATACACCCCTTGACCTAGGATGGAAATGTAGTCACATAATATTTTATTTTTCAACGTGTCAAAATAATTTATTGAAACTACTAAGAATACTTAAGTATATTACACTACACCGCATTAAAAATCTAAGAAATGTAATAATATAAACAAATTATATAAACAATATTTAGGGGAGGAACGTAATGTCGGCACCTCCACCATAGCAAATCAACTTAGAAATACTTCGAACAGAAATGTTTTGGTTCAGTTATCACAGTTTGCCCAAAGAATTTCTGTTTTCTATAACTAGTAAGAAGTAAGTAACTGCAACAAAACTAACTAAAAGACAATAAAAACAACAAAGAAACTACAAACAAGAAACAAAATAAAAAGCACAACATAAAGAAACAATTACATTTTATAATTCTGTGTTTTTCCTATTCCTATTTCTATGGCGACATACGAACGCAACGGTACAAATGCGATGTCCCCTGTACGTGGACATACGAGCGCGATGGTTAAAAACATAATCTACAGATTATTCTAAAAAGTTCCAACATTTATTAACGGTATACACAAAACTAATGCATATAATATTATGTAAATTTCTTTGAATATTAATTAACGATTTAATCTATTTTATAAATTTTTAGGCATGTGATGTGTATATTTAAAATCGTACAATGCCTTCCTCTTAGCATAGTGTGCGCACTCTGTTTTTCATGCTAAAAATAGTAATTCTAGACTGCATTAACATTATTCTGAATAAAACATAATTGAGTATAAAATATAAGCGATACCAAAAGGGAATGCAATAGTTCCATTTTTCGAAAAGCGATAACACAGACAGACATCCCTCTTAAGATGAATGATCCATAAAAGCCAAACCAATACCACTTACCCTTGAAAAAAACTACAAAACTTTTATAATCGTTATTTATCATAAGAAAGACATATCACCAATATCGAACTTTACTTTCAAACTTTTCGAAACACAAATAATCGCGTGACAGCTCCCATATCTGACACGACCCCCCCCCCCCCCCATGCATAATAAATGGTAAATGTCTCTGGGGGATCTGGGTCACAACAGGAAGAAGCCTCTTGAGTGTCTTGTCTGATGTTCCCGAAGACAAGATCAGGTGTTGCTTGTCCCACGATCGACCCGACCCATTAAACGATGCCATTGCCATGGTTACAGCAAATATCAGATCCCGCCAATTCGGGATCTTTCAACTGCAGGGGCCGTGTTAATGGCAAACTAATCATCGCTCTGGATTCGGGCTCAATGGATTTTGGGAGTGAATTGTGTTGTGAGGGATTAGATATAGGTAATTGAGTATGGGGTCCAGGGGTAAGGATGTCTTGTGGTATGCTGAATTGTTCACTGTAAAGTTTATATGGATGAAAACGATAAGGGTCCCTTCTTTATATTTAAATGGAGATATCAATACCTTATGTTTTCTACAAGGGATTTACTTTTATTGACTAAGTATTGAAATGATAAGAACGATCATAATCCTTCAACAAAATAAATCGTCGAAATATAAGGGTACTGCATACGAGACAGACATAGTTTTATTCATAATTACTGACTGGGCTGTCTCTCATCTTTCTTCCCCTGGACCCTTAATATGTTTCTAAAAGTGTTTAGAGGTTATGAACTATATGAGTACCTATTTTTAAAATGTACCCTCGTCTATTGACAATGCCTTTCACTAGGATTTTATTTTTTATATTGTGGTATTGAAGTTGTCCTACGAACTATTTGTGATGATCCGAAATATATCGGAAGGTTTAGCGTAGCATTAAAACATCATAACAGTGGTGAATTCAGAAACCTTTTTAAGAAGTGGTACATTCGAGCATGAATGGACTGTAGTAGAGCGAATATGACGTCATCATCGTGATGTAAACGTCTCAGACCTGATGGCACCAGACACGTGACACGTGACTTCCTTTCAAAATTTATGAATGAAAAAAAGTTCGCGATTGACTTGTGATTTCGAAATAATACTAAATGTGTTACTTCATGAAGTACACAATATTTTTATGAATGAACTAGAAAAAACATTATGAATCGATGACGTAGTAAACCACGTGTCTGAGGTCATACATGTTGGCCTCACTTTGATGTTAGCGAGATTATAACCTTATGATTTTTCTACTATGAGGGATCCATGCTCGAAGGTTAAAATAGTCATACTGCTAAAATGCAATGCTATATTTGAAGTCCGTTGGAGAGGATATATAGAGGCATGTAGAGTTCTTTTTTGCTATTCGTACACTGAAGCTACAATGTAAAAACGAGTACTTGAACATACTTATTTTTCTTTAAGTACAATTGTATCGTAAATGAGCGATGACGTGTTCAAATTTAAGTAATCGTACTTTCTCAAAACTGAGAAGTGTGCTTTAATATTGCTAATCGCAGCTTTTGTTCAAGCCATCTTAACAAAGCGACCTGACAAACTTAAAAGTATTTGTTCTGAAGATGGTTTTCAACATTATTTAATGTCGATTGCTTAAATGGAAACTGATTTATTGCAACTCAATTATCTTGATTCCCATTCTTTTAGCACTACCTTTTTAAAAAAAATTCTTCTGTTTATAACTTTTTAATGTCGCTCTTGTAGTTTAACGATTAAGGCACTGGACTGCGGTGTCTGAGGATATGGGTTTGATTCCCGGTAAGTCTTGGTTGTAATTGTCGATATGTAGTGAATGTGGTTTATGAAGGCATCCTATGTCGACACGCTACTGCACTTTTTATTAATTTTTAATCATTGTACTCATTTTTGAGTACAGGTGTTTTTCAAATTGCTTATCATAGTTCCGAATACATGAAACTTATGTATTCGAAGCTATGATAAGCATCGAATGTACTTAAAAATTAGTTTATTGATAGTCTATTGATAATGCCTTTCAATAGGATTTTATTTTTTATATTGTGGTATTGAAGTTATCCTACAAACTATTGGCGATGATCCGAAATCTATCGGAAGGTTAAGCGTAGCATTAAAACATCATAACAGTGGTGAATTCAGAAACCTTTTTAAGAAGTGGCACAAGTTTTGAAACCTAACTAAGAAACCTTGACTTATATTTGGTATTGAACTTTCACTTTTATTTATATATATTGGTTACTTCGCAAAGATCGGGAGGGATGAAGAACTAGTGATACGTTTTGAGTTTAATAAGCAAAGAATATCATTGAACGTTTATTTTTATATCAATTATCCAATATAAGTTTTCATTGTACTATATCCGCCCTTGCTTTGAAACGGCTTAAAAAAATTGTGGATGGTCTGTTATTTAATACTAAAGTGCAATTCTAATTGTTTTTGTATATAATCTATGATTGTAATCTTCGTTTTACTTGAGCCTAACCGAAAAGCGGATAATTCAGATAGTTAGGATTTAATATCTAACAGCGTAGGGGGCATGCATTGGAAAACAATCTTTGAAGAGTAGTTTATTATACTTGCACTTTGAAAATAAATGCCATCATGCCCATAAAACAAATTGCGAAGAAATACTAGAAGTTTATTTGTTTTCTTATCAAATATCCTGATATCATTGAAATAAGCTAAATACAATATTTTTAAAGTATGGGAAAAGCCCCCAATTTATACTCATGTACACAAATTATTGGACGAAAGTCATTGATTGTGTGTTAATCATTTAGATGTATTGACATAATAAAACATTACTGTCTGCACAAATTACTTTGCTCCTATTTTTAAACAAGTCTGTTATCTTTAGTACTAACAAAGAAGTTAAAGTATAGAAAAAAGAATGGTTAATTATGTGTAGTTAAACAACCAAACAATGACTCTACTCGATAATTTGTGGCCATCCTATATTATACAACGTATGTATATATGAAAGTTTATAACTTAACAACAATTGAATGGATTTGGATATACTTTTTTATTTGATTATCTAAGATGATGCCATATATGTATATGTATATATGTATATGTATATATGTATATGTATATATGTATATGTATATATGTATATGTATATATGTATATGTATATATGTATATGTATATATGTATATGTATATATGTATATGTATATATGTATATGTATATATGTATATGTATATATGTATATGTATATATGTATATGTATATATGTATATGTATATATGTATATGTATATATGTATATGTATATATGTGTATATGTATACGTATATATGTATATGTGTATATATGTATATGTATATATGTATATCTATATATGTATATATGTATATGTATATCTATATATGTATATATGTATATGTATATATGTATATATCTATATATATATATATGTGTATATGTATATATGTATATGTACATATACCTACATACATATACATATACCTACATACATATACATATACATACATGTACATACATGTACATATACATATATACATATGCATAGTAGTACACATAGTACAATAGTAGTACACATATACATATATACATATGTATATGTGTATATGTATATATGTATATGTATATATCTATATGTATATATGTATATGTATATATCTATATGTATATATGTATATGTATATGTGTATATCTGTATGTGTATATGTATATGTATGTATATGTATATATACATATACCTACATACATATACATATACATACATACATATACATACACATATACATATACATACATATACATACATACATATACATACAAATACATACATATATACATATACATATACATATACATACATATACATACATATACATAAATGTAAATATGATTTTGCTGTGCCAGTTTATGTCAAATGCAAATTTTCTCATAATAAAAACATTGGTGGAATCATGTTTTCCAGTTAACTAAATATTTTTAAATTGTAATAAAAAATTAATACTTTTCATCAATTTATCTTCAAACATAAATATTAACAATTACTTTAATAAAAGATGAATGCTTTTCACAAAGTTTTGATATTATAGAAGTTTCGTATTTTTTTTTACTGCGTTTTGATATTCAGAAATCGTGTGAAATAACCAGTTATAAAATAATCTTTTAAGAAATTATCATTCTCTTTGCAATTTACCAATTATTTCATCTTTTATTATATGAATATTTGATATTGTGATTAAATTTAAAGGAAATGCATTGCAATTTACATAATTAAATGTATATGAATTACATTAAATTTTAGGAATTTCTGAAGGACTTAACTTTAGCTTTGTTGGGGGTTTGCAAATAATATTAGTAACCATTAATCAAAATGTCTTTCTTATATGTGAACAAAGAAATTATACAAAAAGATAATCAAATATACGAATGGTTAATTAAAAAAAAAAGTGCTATTATTAACGAGATAATGTAGTCTATTTGTTAATGTAGTCAGTCTATTTGTTATGTGTCTATTTGTTGAATGTCTGAGCACTTAAAAAAATAGGTATTCAAACAATAAATAGACTGATTTCGTTTATGTAAAATAATTTATAATATATTTAACGGTTAATATTATTAAAATAATTTGGTTTAATGGAAATGTAGTGCAAAATTCATAAATGTTAATATTATTTTGTTTTATTATATTTATTGCTTTGTTATTTTAACATAAATTTTTCTGATTGCTTTTTTTTCTTCATTTTTAGAAATGTTTTGGAAGTACAAAATGTACATAGTTAACTTTATATTCAATAGTAGGGGAAGGGTGGGTATAATGGCCCCTTTAAGGAATTTTTTTTAATAAGTAAAAATTGAAGGAGAAAATAAAAATTTGGCATAAGTTAATTTCGTTATTTACGTTTATGCGAGAGAAAATATTTTGATTACTTCAAAATAAAAAATAAAGAAATTTCCTGGAACCCTACCAAATGGACACTTTGTTCAACGGTGCAGAGAAAACTGCTACCCACTATGCCCGATATAAAAAAAAACTGTTTGACAGTATTTTAAAGAATATGAATGTATATTTTCTGGCATGAAAGCAATGTTATCGTTCAATACAAAGGTTGTGACACTTTTTAGTGCATTTGTAACTTATTTTCTAAGCATTATAATTGTGTAAAAAAAATTTAAACAACATTTTGTGAGCTATTGCCTTTTTATCAAATTATT
>OZ010666.1:51352604-51449357 GCA_963932185.1 Troglohyphantes excavatus
ACGTTAATCTACTGACAAAAGCATGTTGAATTTCGTAGTTCTTCGTAGCTTACTATGTATAATTAAAATTCCAGATAAACATTTTCTCTCTGTAAAAATTTCACTCAATAATTGCTAACTCATAACATTTAACAACCTAACCTTTTGAAGTTCTATGCAAAAATGCTAATTAAAAAAAACGAAACATTTTTTCGAAAAATAATTACATACAAAAATGCTCTCTTGTTGAATATAAAAATATAAAGCAACACACTACCAACGCAACAAGGTACGAAATTGTTTGCATAGCGGTTAAAGTTCCTCGGAGAGTTTCCTCTTGCTTGTTTGAGGGGAAAAGGTTCCGCATCGCTGCCTTTTCGGGAAAAGCATAGCATAAAAGACGTCGAAAACAGGGCTCAATAAGTCCAATTTGGGAGAATACCGGAGGATAACGAAGCCATCATGCATCTCAGGATCGGGATTCCCTTTTTTTTTATCCCTTTCGGGAACTTTCTCCATTCTTCGTCTTGTTAATGCCTTCGGGGATAAACTTCGAATATTATTTGTTCGGAAGTGATTTCCAAAGGAAAAATTTGGATAAGCAAACTTGTATTTCGCGACTCGAAAGTTAAAGTTTAGTTTCTTTAAGAATCCGAGTTTTGTTATGTGTGTTTTTGACGTTGAAAGGGAGTAATTAATGTAAATACAGGAGTGAAAAAGGCTTAGCGTTTAATAAAGTATTCTTGAGTTCTTATTAAATGGAATATATGAAATAAAGGATGTAGTTAATTCCCTAACACAAAGTTTCAGCCAAATTTCTTATCAACATTTATTAAAAGTAACAATTAGTAATTACTTATATTTAAAAGAAATCCTTTTTATTTGAAGTGTTATACTAATGTAGAAGTTTTTTAATTCATGGTGTTTCGGTAAACTATTTGAATGTGTGTATATATATATATATATATATATATATATATATATATATATATATATATATATATATATATATATATATATATATATATATATATATATATATATATATATATATATATATATATATATATATATATATATATATATATAATTCGCAAATAGAAGATCGGAGTATAATACTGTTAAATTTAGAGCAAGTTATATTTCCCAAAATTCTTGCTGCTATTCGATAATTATTTTATATTTTGGGAGTTTGAGAAATTTAAATATATTGTCCTTGTTAAAAGTGTTTAAAACGGCGTTAATGCTTTTTGAAATAATAAAGTGTATTTAAGACTTATATTATCAAGGTATTTAAAAATGAAAAATATATATATATTGAAGCTCTACTGCGACTATACTTCGACCCATACTTCGACCCATACTTCGACCCATCAAACAACCCTCTGATGGCGAAGAAAATTATAACATTGTTTGTTGTACCATACATATAGCAATTTACAGCATTCAAATGATTTCATAACCTAAATTAATCAAAAATTACCTCAACAAATCCATGCACGAAGCCTTCAAAAATATTGTATTTTTATATTTGTACTTTATATTTCCTTCATATTCACTGAACTTTAATTATTAAACTATACCAGCTACTTAGTATCATATATACACAGTTAAAAATAGGTACTTAAAAATAAGTAAAATGTACTCATTTTTGAGTACATTTGATGCTTATCATAGCTTCGGATACGTAAGTTTCATTTTTGAAAAAAACGTGTTCTCAAAAATGAGTAAACATGAATAAAAAGAGCAGTTGCTGGCCTACATGGGCTGCCTTCATAAATCCCTTTCAATAATTATCAAAAATTACAACCGAGACTTAACGGGAATCGAACCCAGATCCTCAGGCACCGCAGCCCAGTGCCTCATCCGCTGTACTACCAGGGCGATGTGAAGAAGTTATAAACAGAAGAAATGTTAAAAAGGTGTGCCAAAAGAATGAAAAGTAAGATAATTGAGTTGTAATAACTCAGGTTCCATTGAAGCAATCGACATCAAATAATGTGGAAAACCATCTTCTGACACCTATTTTAAGTTTGTCAGGTCGCTTTGTTCAGATGGCTTGAACAGAAACTGAGATTAGCAATATTAAATTACACTACTCATGCTTAAATTTTAGTACGTCATCGCTCATTTACGATGCAATTGTACTAAAAAAACCGAGTAGGGTCAGGTACTCGTTTTTAAGTATTTTTTTTGCAGAGTAGCTTGAACACGTCTTCCTTCTGTACTCATTACTTCCAATAATCATCGCTATTTTCGATTAACTATTTCGCGTTAAGAATGACTTTTTTTTCTGCCTAGAATGAATCCACTTGGGATTTTCTTCGCGTACAATTATTCTGAGTCGTCACGTACTGGCATTTGACCCAGCGCTTGGTGCTATCGCTTCCTCTTTAACTGTTGTTTACCCCATTACTCCGGGCACTCTTTCCTTCGAGGTAATGCCAGGCACCAGGCATAAAACACGCCAGGCCTTTTATTGCGCTGCGCCACTGATACTTATCGAATTCTCTGCGAGTCTGCGAAGGACTCGTGAGAATGCAAGGGATTAGAATGTAAGGAAAATTTGTGTGCAAGAATTTTACTCTGAATTGTAATATTGCAATCAATAAATTGTATGATTGTTGTTTGAAATTAAAAGTTCAAATTGAGCATTCGTGCGGATGTTGGGAATAAAATTGAAAATCAAAATTATCTGCAAAAGTTTGTATTGTCCGATTTAAAAAATATTATATATTAATGAAAAATGACAATAATATTCAATAATAATATATTTTTATTTGAAAAAAACTTAATAAATGAGTTTGTGAGAATGTAAGGAATAATAATGTAAAGAAAGAAGTGTCGAAATATTAGACTCTGATTTGTACGATTAAAATAATTGTGTGTAAGGGTATAAGGGATAAATTATAGAATTGTTATTTGAGATTAAAAGTCTTAATAGATAATTTGTGACGATGAATTTTTATTATAAAGGGAAAATTTTGAATTGAAATTAAAAGTCTTAGTTCGTTAGAATGTAGGGAATAAGAATGTAAAGAAAAAACGTCTTGAAAGGTTATACTTGAATTGTAGGATTGCAATAATTGTGTATAAGGAGAAAATTATTGAATTGTGAGTTAAAATTGAAAGTCTTAATTGACGCATTCGTGATTATATAAGGAATAAAAATGCAAGGAAAATGTGTACAAGAAATGTATTGTCCGATTTCAATAATTTTGTAAAATAACTAAGAAGTTTTGAATTAAAATAATTCTTAGTTAATGAGTTCGTTAGAATGCAAGGATTAAGAATGTAAAGAAAGAACGCTTTGAAATATTATACTTTAACTGTACGATTGCAATAATTGTGTATAAGAAGCAAATTATTGAATTGTGATTTGAAATTGAAAGTCTTAATTGACGCATTCGATATTATGTAAGGAATAAAAATGCAAGAAAAAATGCGCACAAAGAATGTAGTGACCGATTTCAATAATTTTGTAAAATAAATAAGAAGTTTTGAACTGAAAATAATTCTTAGTTAATGAGTTCGTTAGAATGCAAGGATTAAGAATGTAAAGAAAGAACGCTTTGAAATATTATACTTTAACTGTACGATTGCAATAATTGTGTATAAGAAGCAAATTATTGAATTGTGATTTGAAATTGAAAGTCTTAATTGACGCATTCGATATTATGTAAGGAATAAAAATGCAAGAAAAAATGCGCACAAAGAATGTAGTGACCGATTTCAATAATTTTGTAAAATAAATAAGAAGTTTTGAACTGAAAATAATTCTTAGTTAATGAGTTCGTTAGAATGCAAGGAATAAGAATGTAAAGAAAGAACGTTTTGAAATATTATATTTGAATTGTGATTTAAAAATGAAAGTATTAATCGATGCATTCGTGATAATGTAAGGCTAAAAAATTTAAGGAAAAATTGTGTGCAAAAATTAAATTTTCCAATTTTAATAATTTTGTAAAATAAATATTTTTTTGTAATTGAAATTAAATGTTTTAGTTAAAGAGTTTGTGATAATGTAGTTAATCAGAATGTAAAGAAAAGTGGTGTGTAAATATTATATTCTGAAGTATGAGATTGCAATAATTGTGTATAAGAAATACATTGTAGAATTGTGATGTGAAACTGAAAGTATCAATTAATACATGAGAGAGAACGTAAGGAATAAGAAAAACGTAAACTTGTGTGCAAGAAATTGAATTTTGAATTGTACGATTAAAATTATTGTGAATATAAAATGAACTATAAACTAGTGATGTAGAATCAAAAATCTTAATTATTGAGGTTTGTATTATCTTTTAGACTAAAAATAATAAAAGAACGAAAGTGAACTGAAGAACAGTAAAATTAAAACTTTGCGATGTTGCTTAGGAGTTAATTTTTTATAATTATAAAATTGTGGAATATGTGTTATTTTAAATAAAACAGCAACTTAAAAATATTATACGATTTTATCTAACTCGCTCTGTTATCGTTGTATATCATACAATTTTACCTCTTCGAAATATCAAATAGTCTATGAACATGTTATTTTACGTGATCATGTTGATAATATATTTAGTTATAATAATGATTTGTTATATAGTAATTTATATTCTTTATTAATGATTTCATATTATAACGGGAACATTAGATCGTGATAATTTTTACATGTATTATCTACTTTAAATTACGTGGGCTAATAATTTTTTTTTGAAAATTATTTTCTAACATAAAAAATATTTATATAATTTTGATGAAAAAAATTATTGAAATAAATTTAATCTAAAATACTATTATATTCGAATGTATATGTTAGTTGACCTTATACGAATTACGGAAGCCAATAGAGTTCTATCTTTTATATCAAAGGCAGAAATTTGTAATCCCGATTAGAATGACCGGTTTACACCCATATATTTGTACAGCAGTCAAATCAGCATTGCGGAGCAATCGTGTCTCTTTCACACTCCGAGAGATTAACAAATTAAAGAAAATTGTAAGGTTGATGTCTCTGTTAAATATTTAAATTATATATTTATTAAATTTAATTATTTAATAAAAATATTGTTTATTTCTAAAGATATAGCTTTGAATTTATATCTCAATAATTTTTTTTTAAAAATATAAAAAATAAATAAAGTATTTTTGTGAATTTAAAATTGGTGTATGTTGCTAGAAAAGCTCGGGATCTCATGACGAAAATTTCCAAGACAATCAATATGCATTCATTAACTTTACGTGTAAAGATTAAAAAAAGTATATCACTGTATTTTCCAATTCCAAGAATCGCACAGTTTCTATAAATAAGCATGGCAATTTATATTAAAAAACAAGTAAAACAAGATGCATGTTTGTCATTTATAATTTTTTTCATCAAAGATTTCCATTCAAGTCCTCGAACTAAATGCATGCCTTCAATAGATAAAACTTTATATAAGTTAAAAAAGCTTAAATAAATAGTTGTGTGGTATACATTGGGATGATAGAAATTAGAAATATGAAATTTCGGCGCGTTTTAAACACAAATGTTCATTTAGAACTACGTTTATTTAAGAAAAAGTACGTTTACTCAGCAAAAAAAAGTCCGCATAAAACTTTCATCAAAATGGTAAACTTGAAGGTTTTTTGAAGATTTTATAAAGGTTAATGAAACAAAAAACTGTAGTTTTTTTGAAGTATTTTTATTTGAATTTTTTAGCTATAGTAACAGTACAAAAGTTTCTATATGTCTACAGCTAAAATGTGATAGAATTACGTGTATTTTGTGCTAAGTACTGAGAGGGGGGGGGGGCAGAGAGAGAGAGAGAGAGAGAAAAGGAGATAAGGTTAATTGATACAGTTTATACAATGAAATCCAATGTTATAAAAGAATAATGCATTCTGTTACAATGAATGTTTTCTTTTTTTTATAGATGGATCAATCTTACGAAATGTTACAATAGAAGTTAATTTTTGTGACAAGAAAATGAAAATGCTGAGACTATAAAACTTTAAAGTGGTGTTAAAAGGTAATGTATTTTTGTTATTTTCTTTTGAAAATGTTCATTAGTAATGTTTAAATTCCATTACGATATAATTATTCTAAAAAAATCTGAAAGAGTACTGTGTTCAATTTAATATTTAAATTGCATAGTGACAATTAAATTATCATAGTAAGTGCTTTTAAATTTATTATTATATAGTTCATTTTTTAATATAGCTAATAATAAAAGTTACACAAGCATTTTAACTAACTGACGTTCACACGATTTTTCTAATTGTAAAGTTGGTTTCACTGCTGGGAAATTTTAACAATTTTTCCTTGGCACCCAGCAGAAAAAGTCAGCATAAAACCTTCATCAAAATTGTCAAATTGAAGGTTTCTTGAAGGTTTTATAAAGGATATTGAAACAAAAAACTGCAGTTTTTTTTGAAGTTTTTAATTTTCCTGCATAAAACCTTTAAAATATATGCATTTTCCCTTCATGATTAAAAATTGTAGCTTTTTTGCATGTTTTTAATGAAGGTTTTTACAGTTTTTATGAAGGATATTGAATCAAAAACCTTTAATTTTATAGATTTTCAAAAAAACTGCAGTTTTCCTGCATAAAACCTTCAATTTCAAAATTTTGATGAAGGTTTTATGCTGACTTTTTTTGCTGGGCGTGGCTATTGTACATTATTTAATATTTTTTAAATGATTGTAAAGATATAGCTTGTAAGTTTGTACCTCAAACCTTTAAATTAAAAAAATATTGTAAAATGGAGAATATTTATGAAAAATTGGGCGTGTTGCTAGAGAAACTGCAGATCCCTGGACGCATATATACGGCCTTGAGCGTCAGAGTATTGGAAAATAATGCTCAAATATTTGAATTAGATTCAAATATTGAAATATTTGAATTAGATTCAAATATTGAAATATTTGAATTAGATTCGCTATGAAATAAAAAAATAATAATATATTTAAAAAGCATATCACTAAAATAATGTTTAGATATTATATCTTACTGGTTATACCTCGTTAATAGTAATATCATGGCTTTGTAGTAAAGCACATAATTTTCAAATCGAATAATCTTGATTAAAGTCTTAAAGGAAACACAAAAAACTTCACAAATTTTCGTCAATCCTTTGTTCCAAATATGACTATTCGTGAATTTTGTCTTTTTGAAACTTAAAAAATAGGTCTTTTTAGGTTTTTCAAAATTGAATCATAAATACACTTGAAAAAATCCTTTAAAAATGAGTACATTATGTTTATTCGTAAGTTCCAAATACTACATATAAACAATTCTGCTTTCGTTTAATGGTCCAGGGCAAAAAAGATAAAGGTTCATTTGAAGTGATTGTGCAGTAAACAAATATCAAAGTTGCATTTCTCATTAATATACATATAGTTTTAATTTTGATACAACTAAAATACATCCTTATAGCCAACATAAGAAGTGAGCTTCCATTCCAACAAAACGAGAACCTACATCTATTTCCCCCTGCAGCCTTCAATTTGGTATGTGGTATATAATCGATTCCTTTTCACTTGAAAATCCATCTAACGAAGAGTACGTTTAAAAATTTCGGGGAAGTAATAAAAAAAAATCTAAAGAGGCTGTCGAATTTCAGACGCGTTTTCCAGCCTTTCATTTATAATTAACATTTACATACATCCAGAAACCAAAAGTCATTATAACAAGTCGTTAAAACCTCATTAATTTTTACGTCGCCCGTTTGACACATCCTCCGTTGAGCTCCGTCGTTAACGTCAGAAGTTTCGGGGAAACTGCCGATGCCCATACAGATTTACGGACGCGCCATTTTCGGGCTATGGGTAGGGTGAGATCTTCTAATTGGTTTCATTTGTCAGAGAGTTAATTTTATATGGATTTTTTTCCAAAAAAGAATATTATTTATGGATTACAGGGTGGCGAAGTAAAGATGTGCAAGTTCATTGGGTTACGAATAATTGTAGGTACCGAGTCTGATGTACTCATTTATCAAATACTGGAATTTTTTTTTAAATTTCTGAAGTTGGTTATTTGAGGAGTTTTGTGATGTACATTTCTTCGAGGAAATCACATCAATTTTGAGTATATTAAAATATTTATTATTGAATGTCAATAACTGAATATATTTATGTAAATATTCGCGCTATGATACACTGTAAAAAAAGTTATTAAAAATTAGTACATAAACGTACTCGTTTTCGTTGAGTACAATTGCATTGTAAATGAGCGATGACGTACTCAAATTTAAGTAATCGTAATTTAGTAAAATGAGCAGTGTGATTTTATATTGGCTAATCGCAGCTTCTGTTCAAGTCATCTTAACAAAGCGACCTGTTAAGCTTAAAATAGTTTTTCAGAAGATGGTTTTCCACATTATTTGATGTCGATTTCTTAAATGGAAATTGAGTTATTACAATTCAATTATCTTACTTCCCATTCTTTTGGAACACATTTTTAACATTACTTCTGTTTATACTTTCTCCACGTCGCTCTGATGGTATAACGCATAAGGCATTGGACTGCGATCCCTGAAGACCTTGGTTCGATTCCCGCTAAGTCTTAGTTGTAATTGTGGATATTTATTGAAAGTGAATTATTGAAGCAGTCTACGTGGCCTAGCATCTGCTCTTTTTGTTTATTTTTACCCATTCTACTCATTTTTAAGTACATGTCTTTTTCAAAATTGAAACTTATGTATTTGGAGCCATGATAAGCATCGAATGTATTCAAATATGAGTACATTTAACTTATTTTTGAATACCTATTTTTAACAGTGTATGAATCATAAAATGTTTGCTTATCTTTAAGTGAAAATGGAAAAATGGAAAATAGTTTATATCAAGGAAAAAATAGTAGTAATGAAAGTAGATGATTGTTTTGCTAACTAATTCGATTTTTTAATTCAAATTTTAATTTTGTGTTAAACATAAAATAACACATTCCATTCGGTTCAGCGTGTACAACGATAAAACACACTCGCTATTTAATTATTCCACAACTTATCAACGAACTCGCATACAATTTTTACAACATCCAAGAACTATCAATTAAGACATTCACGCTTTCGCAGATTGCCCCTTTCCGTTCAAACCAAAGTAGCTGTAAAGCAAATCTCCCCTCACACAACCAGCAACTAACGGCACACTTCATTACCTCCGTGCCCCAGGTATTTTTTGCCCTCTCAGCAAATGAAAGGATCTTTTCAAGTGGAACGTGATATCTTTATACCTGCCTCCAACATCAGGGGCCTTCTTTCATGGGCCTGGCTGGAAGAGAGAGAGAGAGAGAGAGAGAGAGAGAGAGAGAGAGAGAGAGAGAGAGAGAGAGAGAGAGAGAGAGAGAGAGAGAGAGAGAGAGCTGGGTTGGCCATCGCACCATTTTAATAATGCTGGGCTCCCGTGGAAGATGTGCAGTGTGCATCCTCTTTCGATTGCATGTTGCTGATTGGAGGCATCTGATCGCATTAATTGGCTGTTTCCTTCGCTCGGAGGGGGTCGACTGCAAATTGAAAGACGGGGTGGTGTTGGGGAAATTTTCATGGGATTAGGAGGTAAAAATTGAAATTAAAAAATGTACAATGTATTTGTGATTCCCACCCGAGTTCGGAAAGTCTATAGTTAAAGAACTATGACTAATACAGCAAAAAAGTTTGATGTAACTATAAAGAATAATTACTTCAAGTTTTGTATAAACTTTAAAGGTTTTCAATATGTGTACTCTTCCCTCGGCATACATATAAAAATTCTAAAATCAATGTCTTGCCATACTTGTCTCAACATGTCACAATGCAATCAGCAGCTTCCAATAATCCTTCCCGCAAGTTTCTGTTTAATCCCTTCTCTTCACTCCTTTATCCTTTTACCGAGTACTATGAATGACCATATCCATTGAATTGTATAATTTAAAACTTGGAGTCCATCTTTGTATTGTGATATGAAATTTTTTGTTAAATTCAGAAAAATTATAACTTTACACTTCCCAATCCCCAGAAGGATTAGGAAACATCTGTATAATGTAAATGAGAGGAAATGATAGAGGTTTGTTGAATTAACGTCGCACTATAACTACAAAATGGGATTTTGGCGACGGTTTGGATCGATTCCAAATTAAAGACCCGGGAACACTGCCTCGTAATTTTGAACTACGGTTGGACGACGAGAACAGACACATGACACCAAAACCGTGGCCATTAGTAGATAATTGAATATGTTTTAAATTCACATTCAATATAAGAGTGGTCGCAAATTGTTGGACTAAAAAAGCTAAGAGACTTGTTTAAATATAAGCGAAGTAGTTTAGCAAAAATAGTATTTTATTTTTCTAATAAAGCTAAATGTGACACAGCCAAACAATGACCATTGCGTAACAATTTGTGATAACTCTGTATTGTATGGAAAATGCAACACTTCCTTCTCAAGAAAGGGAAAATCCTATAGTCGATGTAATTTTAGACAATACCTAAACGGGAGAAACGGCTATTTAGCAGATGGAGGGTAACTGAAAAAGCTTGAACAGTGCATGTGCTGTTTCCATTTTGTTTGCTAAAACTATTTTCATAGAGTTACTTTACTATAAATGCTAAATTAGAGCCATTATTTGTTTTTAATTTATATCAGGTTTTTCCTAACCCGTGGTCCTTGTAAAAAAAAATTAATAGAATTTTTACATTTACAGATTTGAAAGGGCTTTTTTTTTTCATTTCTACTCTCGTACTTTTACTGAAAGTTATAGAAGTTAGTAAAAGCTTTGCAATCATACCCCGACATATTATTTTATTATTTGAAAATAGACGCCCCCCATATTATTAATTTGAAATATTACCTTAAATAATTAAAATAATTTAAGTTAAATGCGACATAATTTTATGCGTTATTATTTTTAAATTTATTATCAAGGAAAACAACAACTCAGACTAATCAGACAACAATACTGGTAACAACAACATTGATTGCCATTTACCTTTCATTAAAATAAGCGAGGCAGGAAGCATTTCGTGTGACTTCGACTATTAAACCACAACGTTGTATAACAATTTTAAAACAACTTTCAAAGTTCGTTTTAGTTTTAAGTCTAGAATTATGGCAAGAAAAATTCAATTTCTTAAATATATATATATTTTTTTCAATTATAAATCAACAGCAAAAATTATTAATTTTAAACATGTACAATTTTCAATGAGAAATTCGACGATTTCGCATTTCCATTTTACTGTATTATATTTGAAGCGCAGTTTAAAAGCTTTATTTAAAAATTACTTTACACGTTCAAATATAAATTAAAAACAAATATTATTTAAAAGTGTGCTTTATTTATTTCATGTTAGTTCAGAGAGCCATTTAAGGTAAAAATGCTAATTATTTCAAGTAAACTATTAAAAAAATTAGTTTGATGTTTCGCCTAGAAGCGTGCGTTGCTAATAGTTATAATATAGATTGCTTTTTAACAAATATTTTATTCTGCTTGCAACTGACCCATTTCTCAAAAACTATTAGTTTTTTTACTTCACAATTAATAAAAGAACCCTGCACCCGTATTGTGTCGTGTTTACTGAAGATGATTATGCGGATGTGGAATAGGTTGATAAATTACATCCTTTTATCTCTTGTTAATTTCGCATAGAAGCGCCGTTCGCACAAAGTTTTGTTGCACTCTATTGTTGCTGTAGTAACCACAGTCAGACGACCTGTTTCTTGACTTTTTCTAAAAAAAATGTTAAAAGTCGTTAAATAGAGCAAGAAATTAATGTTAATTTCATAAAAGTTATAGTCCATAAATTTTCTTTGGACGACAATTACAGCAAATTAACTTTTTATTTTATTTATAGAATATTAAATCGGTATAATTGGTTATGTATTCTTTCTTAAACTGTATTCTCAGGTTGTGCAATAACTTAGGCAATACGTTTTCTTATTTAGACAGTCTTCGTAAATATGTTAATTTAAATATATTTATATGGTATTATGAATATAGTATAAATAAGAAATGTTTTTATTTAAATTATATATATCATTATAACATTTCGGTAAAAACAATGGCTGATTTATAACAGTTAAATTAGTTTAAAATTTTTTGTTTAGGTATCGTGAGAGAATTAAAATTTTGGACAATTAAAAAATTATCTCTCTATATATATTATAATGTATCAATCTGTTATGGTTTTATATGCCTTTTCTATGAAAATATATCAACATAATTGATTTTCAATTGCGAAAATACTAAAATATTTAGTATTAAATCGGAATTTATTTTGAAAACAGTTTAAATCGTAAAAGTTTGGCTAGTAATGCAGAGTAATACCCTATACTCATATAATACCCTATACTTATATAATATCCTACCTAAATTGTTTTTTAGCCCCTCACAGTTTTATATTGTTATTTTAAACTTTCTAATGGGTGATTATAATATTTAAGTTTACATCTTGTTTACTCTGTCGAAAAGGTTCAATTTATATTTACCTATATAATTACCACACATTCAGTTTTTACAAAATAAATTTTTAATTATTTTAGACCAGATGGCTTTGAAAATATACCCCAATGCTTAAAAATTAAAAAAATGTTTCAAGACAAAATATTCTTATGGATTTAAAAATTGTAAGTTTTGGTGGGAAAACAGGTAGTACACATACGGATATATATGTTGCTATCTCTCAGAATGTCAAATTATGATTCGGCTTATTTTGAAAAAGAGCAAAAGCACCTTTAAAACCTTTACTCAAATGTTACAAATGTTTTGTTAAATGTGTTCTTATTAAATTTTTCATCAACAATTTTGTATCCCTCACAGTTTTAGATAAATATTCTATGAATTATAGAGATTCTAGAAAATTCTAAAAATGCACCATACAAAATATCGCAAACTTCATCGTTAAGTAAATTTTGTAAAAAAATAATAATGGAATAACCATTCCATTAATCATGCGATTTAAACATCCAAATTTAACAAATATGGTAGAAATTCAATGATCCGCATCAATTATGACCAGATTCCATCCGGTTAATCGAATATCCGGATATTTGGATATTTCACGAAGCAAAGGTTATTTCTTCGTAAAAAAAAAATTTTACTCTAGTACGTAATGTAATTTACTGACTATTAAAACAATATAATTCACAAATAATAAACTTAATAATATGTTGGAATTTGCTGATTTTTTTTCTTTTTTCTCAAAGCTATCCTTAACCGGATAATTGACGATCCGCTTTGTTTGATCCGGCAGTTCTACTGTATTAATATTCACCGTTGCATTTTATTATATTATTCGCATTAAATATGAATATTTATTGTTTTATCACCCCCATTGACGCACTTCATCTTCGTAATTAATAAAATCATACTTCCAATCTCGGAGCACACACAACCATCAACAACCCATAAACTAATCAATTTGCGAAAATTGCGCTCGCTTCTGTTCTTGTTAACGCGCAAATCCGCAGCAGATTGCAGTTTATTCCTGTTGTGGCTTTCCCGCGCTCCGCGAGCGGTGTTAAGCCCTCATTCCCCTTTTTGTCAAACAAAGGCAGAAATTCGCGAGCACCTAATTAATTGTCATCGATTGACTCCCGTTTGCCCGGAACCTCCCGGAATTTCCTGGAATCCTCTCCCTCCCCTTCCCCCCTTTTCTACTAACCCCACCGAAAGCGCCTTGTAAATTAAGCGGCGTCTTTCATTTTTGCCGTGTTTTCGAGCGAGCTAATTAGAATAAGTGCCGGAAATATTAGTCTGTGGGAAACGCTTTTGATTGTTTTTTTTCTTCGTGTTTTTCTTTCTTTTCCTTTCATCTTTTACTTATTGGCTGTGATTAGTTCAGGTGTGAGAGTGGAGTTTAGTGGATTTGTCCTGCTTATTGATGGAAAGTACGAACAGTAGAAATTGAGTAAAGATATTTTTTTTCGTTTGGTTTTGAGTCCACTACATTTAAGCTCTCTTTGTGGTTTTTTTTTGTATTAGTTTAAAATAATTTTAAAACTAGCAATTATTTCTTTGAGTTACCTTAACTAATAGAAATTTCGGTTACGCGTATTGATAGTTAATTTACAAGCAGTTTTAAGATATTTAAAAAGCTATTTATTTCCATAGCATATCGACTTATTATATAAATATATATATTACACAGATATATTCACAGATATTTAATATTTAAGACATTGACATATGTTAGTGAGCAGTTAAGCATGTAAAATATTGATGTCTGTATAGAAACAGAATAATTTCGTGTAGATATTTAAAAGCAAAATATTTAAAATTAATCTTTATGTCTGTGTTGTCCGCACTAATATCTAAAACCAATGATAAGATTTTGATGGAACTTGCGAAAATCAGAACTTTACTTGTAAACGGGTTTTATCGTCAAGGTTTATGTTTTTAAAAAGTATATTAATTATAAGAGGAGTTATGGCCAAGCAAGGGTTTTTTCAATGTATATTTTTAATGAACTTAAAAGTCAAATTGTTTTTTGCGCTAATTTTCAGCCGGGCCGATCATAATGGAACTAAACAAACTTAAAATAATAGTTCAACAATCTTTTTACACTGTATTTTCTGTCGATATGTTAAAACTGAAATGAGTTATTGCAACTTGTTTCCTATTACCTATGTTTGTCCGGATATAAATTTTCATTGAGTTAACCTACTTTGATAATTTTTGAATAGTAAGAGGAGATCTCATAGTAGTCCAACCCCATAGAAGTTCCAATAATACTCAGGGTTTTTCAATTAAAAATGAAATAATATATATATATATATATATATATATATATATATATATATATATATATATATATATATATATATATATATATATATATAATATTTCTACGCCTCTTACACGCGAAAATTTTGAACAAAAGAGGCGTCAAAAGAAAGAGAATTTCCTCCAGCATTGACGAATCGTACGTTTATCTCATAACTATTAAAGGTAAAAAAATCCGCGGTTTATTCCTAGTGTCCGGTGCCCTCGCCAAATGGGATTTGGCGACAAATTATTGGGCGATAAAGTTTATATTTTGGCACTTGAAGTTTATATTTTTACTTGAAGACGTGCAAAAATATCATGTTGTATGCGCTTAAGTGTGCTGTTGAAGTTCCCAAACGACTGCCCGAAGGATTGCCTGTGAGCACCATGATCGACTGCCCGGAGGGACATTGTTACCTTCGAGATAGGCGTCGAACTGCCGCCAACAGCCCAATATAAACTCTAGTTTTCGCCATTTTGATTTGGCGACAAAAAAAAAACTTCATTTTTGGACTTGGCGACAACGGGACACCGTACACTAGGAATTTACTAAATCCGCTTAAAATAATTATTACATAAAGAAACATTTAAAATAACATTTCCAAGTTCTAGATAGAACGTCTCTTTGTAGCGTAGTCGTTAGCACGCGGGACTTCGTTACAATAGGTCTCAGGTTCGAGTCCTCGGCAACGCGGGGCCAAACAGGTAGTTATTCAAATGTATTTATTAAAACTTAAATAAATAGGTTCTGTTTACCCGAGTAATTAAATCTCACCCATTTCCCGCTATAATAAATACCCCAAGAAATATTATCCTACCGCAGCAGTGAATAGAATTCCTCTTGAAATGGAATAGCTAATGGAATGAAATATTTGCTGCGAATCTTGAAAGGTAAATGGTTGGCTTCGTATTGAATCCCTTTATTCAGCGTATAATTCCCTTTAGAAAGACGTCTTCCCATTCATCTTCTGTTTGAAATGTCTTTCTCGAGTTTCGGATTCGGAAATTCTGAACATTCTGCCATTAATTAAGGGACATTCTTCCGCATTTCTGAAGAAACCATCTTCGAAAGAGAGTAGATGTTTTATTTCTGAAATCGGAACGTTTTCTTGCATCAGCTTTAGCTGGAGTAAGCGTGGAAGCAGTTCTGTTGTTGTTGTTTATGTTCTATTGAAAGTTTTATTTTCTTCCGGGAAAACGGTTTCAATAGGTCGGAGATCTTTTAAATTAGCCTTCATTGAAAAATAGGAAATTCATAAAGTATCTAAACGATGGGAAAAAGTCGTACTTCAATGAGATTTTTTATGTTTAATTTCAAGTTAGAAAATAACGGGATGTCTATAGATGCAAACAACATTCAAAATTATTCGCAACGATTTGAATGTTTAAAGTTTATGATTGTATTTTCTGAAAGATCCATTTTCTGGAAAATAGTTAAAGCAATCTGGGAGTAAGTCATTATAACTATTATTTCGTTACACGTTAAATTAACCATTGGCTGTAATAAATGCAATATATTTGCAGTTCAATCGAGTCTTCTTTAAAAGTTGTGATTCGTTGGGAAATGACATCCCATGCTCTTGCGATGACACACACATCACATTAAATTAAAATACTAGATACTAATTATCGATTATTAAATGATTAATCGATTATTGGGTACTAAATGCATGTTATCTGCCCACTGAATGGGTCAAATATAGTTATAATAATGGACTTTAGTTATGTAGAGCTTTAATATGTTATACTATTTAATAATATTATAATAGCAAGTATAATTAAGACACAACGTACTGTTTGGTAGGGATTTAAAAGTATCCAGCGGAATATAAAGGATTTGGTAATTTTAAGTTTGCAAAATCACGGTATTCCCAATCAAATGTTACCAATTCCATTATACTCCCCAAAGTATATTTATAAATGAAAATAAAAATGCCCGACAGATTAAACTTTAAAAACTTTTATGAATTTATAAGATTTTTGAAAATTTAAAGTACAGTTTCATGAAAATGTTTGGAATTATTTTTGAAGTTTTAGTTTTATCACAAAGTTCAATCGCAAGGGCGAAATTCTCAATTTTTACATGTAAAAAAATCCGAAATATATAGATGTTCTTAAATGATATTTTTTAATTATAAATATTCAAATTCATTTAAAAATTATGATTTACGTATGTAAATTAATAAACTGGTGAAAAGATTAAGAATCATGCTACCTTTCATTCTTAAATTATCGTTTTTTCTATGAAGTTTAATTTGATTGATTGCCTGCATGTTTTAAACAAATTTTATTTGTTTGAATTGAACACTTTCAATGACATAACAATAACTTAAAGTAATTAAAAAAAATTCAAAATAATAAAATTTCGTATATATTATACAACGAAATGTTTTCACCAGTTTCGAGATATTTTCAAGAAATATCTTAACATTTCTACTGAAAATCAACAACAAAAACCAAAGAATCGCCAACTTAGAAACAAACAAAAACAATTTTTAATTACGTCTGTTCGAACGTTCTCCGATGCCGAAAGAATTCATTAAACGCAAAAGCTGATCTCACTGGAGTTTCGTGATTAAGTTTCCATTTTAATTCAAAACAAGGGAATAATTACAGCGGGAAAAGAATGCGCCGAGTGAAAAAGAAAGCAACGGAAAAGGAAAACAACAGAACATGAAAGTCGTTGTCTAACGCAATTAGAAGTTTTCCCGGCGCCGTATTCTTTATCTGCTGCTGTATTCTTCCTTGATGATATTTCATATTTTTCGGAAAAGCAGCAGTCAAAGGATCTCGTTAAGTGGTTTCGTTTTTCATTTAATGAAATTTTGCTAGCATTAGAAACTTCCATGGGATTGCAATGGATTTCAGTACCCACTTTGTAACAAAGATTAGTGTTTACATTTTCTGGGAGATTTATAATTAATTATTATACTGAGTTTCTCACTTATTAGAAAGCATTTGAGTGAAAAATAACTAGATTAAAAATAATTGTTGTTTACATTTACCCGACAGAATATATATTTGCAGCTTATTTTTATATGATACATGTGCAATATAATCTCCATCCATTTAAACTATATATGGCGTTTTCTTAACTATATGGATAATTTATGAAGATTTTAGAGTTAAACATGACGGGATAGGTCACTATCAAAGTTTATTGTTATACAATTTTTGACATATTTCCTTTAATTTAACCTTTGAGGTCGATACATTTTTTGCTAGAGCAAACCAGCAACTGGAGACAATTTTCCAAACTAAATTTAACATACTAAAGCTTCCTCCATTAGATGCATTTTTGGTTGCAGCAAAACATTGTAGAATTACGAATAAGTCGTATAATAAATCATTCCAAATAAATTCTTCGGCCCATTCTACACGAACGTTATTAACGGGTATTAGTTTTTGTAGATGGTTCTGTGATCGGGGAATATACTTGGTTTGTATTCACCAATCGCAGAGCCATCTGCAAAAGCTAACGCACGTTAAAAACGTCCGTAAAGAATTGTATTTATGTTTTCGGAGTGCATGATCGTTTTACTATACACTTACGGTATAAACAGCAACAACGGCTACAATCAAGCTACATGAAATTAATTGTATCTTAAGCCCACACATTATTTAAGTGTTTTATTTATTAATGTCTCTATTGCAGTGTGCCTGTTAAAGATAGACCATGGCCAAGGAATCACACTCACTCACAAGCTGCTACGTCATCTTCCTACTGATTTCTGTCACGTGCATTGCAAGAGCTCGCAACGATGACGAATCTCTGATTGTTCAAACAACCAAGGGCAAAGTTCGGGGCGTTACGTTACTTAGTGGTCACGGAAAAGAAGTGGACACATTTTTAGGAATACCTTACGCAAAGCCACCTCTAGG
This sequence comes from Troglohyphantes excavatus, assembly GCA_963932185.1. NCBI lineage: Eukaryota > Metazoa > Arthropoda > Arachnida > Araneae > Linyphiidae > Troglohyphantes > Troglohyphantes excavatus. The sequence continues at coordinate 51,371,174 of OZ010666.1, forward strand.
AAATTACAGGTATCCAATTTCTGTATTTAAAATATAAGTACTCTATTTAACATTAAGCGTTACACTCTAGATCTCCGAGGCCCTCGATTTATTACAAAAAAAAAATTCTACTCACCTGCTCTTCTTAATGTCCAAGCTAAACTGTTCTGGTATTCCTCATAAGGTGAGTAGTGAAAGCAGCGTCCGTCTCCTAAGATCAACGTAGATGTATTTAATTTCACGTATTTGTTTACAATTTTATTTTATTTCACTAAGAGATATTTGCTAGCCTTTAAGGCCGCTTAATTTCTATGTTCCATTTTTTATTATCATCCATACACCAACAACCAAGACTTATCAACGGATTCGAACCCAGATCCCAGGCAAATGTAGCCCAGCGCCCAAACAGTTACACCAACGAATGTCATGTATACAAAATACACCATTGAGGTCGCCTGGTGCCTATTGAGGTTGCGTCGGGTGCCTGCTCAGATGTTGTCCTTGTCATCTGACCATGGTAAAACATACGAGGAATTGTTCTAGGGTCTTTCCTTCGAGATAAGCCCCAAACCGTCGCCAATAGCCCAATGTGCAACTCTAGTGCGACGTTAATTAACCAATGCAAACTTAACACTTTAGACTTTTTTACAAGCTGAAAACTCTTCCAACCAAATTACCGCGAGTTCCGAAAATTACAAGGTTTGTTTTGGTTTTTAAATTAACGTCGCACTAAAGCTACACAATGGGCTATTGGCGACGGTTCGGGGTCTATCTCGTAGGTTTTGTTTGTTTAATTAACGTCGCACTAGAGCTGCCCGGTTCGGGTTTGTTTGGTTGGTTTTGTTAATTAACGTCGCACTGCCCGGTTCGGGGCCTATCTCGAAGGAAAGACCCGGGAACGATGCTTCGTATTTTTGAACCATGGTCAGATGACGAGGACAACACCTGAGCTGGCACCCGACTCAACCTCAATATTCGTTAGAACATTGTATTCCGATCAGATTTATCGTGCACCAGTCCCGTATACACGCCAATATAATTTGTTGGATGTTCTGAACGACTTTCTAGTATTTTTGTAGCGAAGCTGAGAACCCTCCGATCGCAAGATCACTACTTTTTTACTTTTCTTTATCAAGTACATCGCACGGATTCGAACCACAAATCCTCTGATTAGTAGCTGAAAGCCTTATCCACTGAGCAACTGGGGCTCCTATCTCGAAGGAAAGACCCGGGAACGATGCCTCGTATTTTTGAACCATGGTCAGATGACGAGGACAACACCTGAACTGGCACCCAACGCCTTCAATAGACGTCGGGACTTTGGACCCCGATCAGATTTATCATGCACACTCCGATAACTTTTATGGATATTCTGGACGACATTCCTAGTATTTTGTAGTTAAGCTGGCAACCCTCCAATAACACAAGATCACTATTTTTTTAAACTTTTCTTAGTCAAGTCCGTCGCACAGGATCGAACCAGTAACTCTCCGATTCCCAGCTGACGCCTTTATCCACTCGTCCACGGAGGCCTGAAAATTACGAGGCAGTGTTCCCGGGTTTTCCTTAGGTTAACCTAACTATAGTGAATAAATAAACTCTTAACACTTTCACGCGGGCCCAGTAGCCCAGTGGATAAAGGCGTTCAGCTGGTAATCACAGGATTGCTAGTTCGTACCCGTGCGATGGATTTGACAAGGAAAAACTTGACAAAAAACTCTAAAAAAGTAGTGAGCCCCAGTTGCTCAGTTGGTAAGGCGTTCAGCTACTAATCAGAGGATTGGTGGTTCGAATCCGGGAAATGGACTTGACATAGAAAAGTAAAAAAGTAGTGATCTTGCGATCGGAGGGTTGCCAGCTTCGCTACAAAAATACTAGAAAGTCGTCCAGAATATCCAACAAATTATACTGGTGTGTATACGGGACTGGTGCACGATAAATCTGATCGGGGTCCAAAGTCCCGACGTCTATTGAAGGTGTTGGGTGCCAGTTCAGGTGTTTCCTCGTCATCTGACTATGGTTCTAAAATAACGAGGTGCATGTATGAATGTGTGTGTATATGTGTGTGTGTTCCCGGGTCTTTCCTTCGAGATTGACCCCGAACCGTCACCAATAGCCCACTGTGCAGCTCTACTGCGCCGTTATTTAACCAAACCAAAGAAACCTGAACACTTAAACGACCAAGACTTTTTTCAAAATTGTTGAGAGGGTACTTTTCTGTTCAATGTGCACAATTATCAAAGGGCAAAATGTTTTATATCTGCTAATGTGGATCTAGAAATGTTAGTTAATTTAACGTCGCACTAAAACAGAGCTACACAATGGGCTACTGGCCACGATATATAATAGGTTGGTTGAAATACAATTACGCTAGTTCTACAGAAAGTGTTCTTGACAACGTTTACGATTGGTTTGGTTAATTAACGTCGTATTAAAGCTGCACAATGGGTTACTGGCGACGGTTCGGGGCCTATCTCGTGGAAAAGACCCGGGAATAATGCAACGTATTTTTGAACCAGATGTTGAGGACAACACCTGTGCTGGCATCCGACGCAACCTTAATAGGCGTCAGGACATTGGACCCCGATCAGATCGTATACACTCCAAAGTAATTTGTTGGATGTTTTGGACGACTTTCTAGCATTATTGTTACAAAGTGGCAACTCTCCGATCGTAAGTGGGAGAGCCCCAGTTGCTCAGTTGGTAAGGCGTTCAGCTACTAATCAGAGGATTGGTGGTTCGAATCCGTGCAATCGACTTGTCATAAAAAAGTAGTGATCTTGCGATCGGAGGGTTGCCAGCTTCTCTACAAAAATATTAGAAAGTCGTCCAGAATATCCAACAAATTATACTGGCGTGTATACGGGAATGGTGCACGATACATCTGATCGGGGTCCAAAGTCCCGACGTCTATTGAAGGTGCATGTATGAATGTGTGTGTGAATGTGTATGTGTTCCCGGGTCTTTCCTTCGAGATTGACCCCGAACCGTCGCCAATAGCCCACTGTGCAGCTCTAGTGCGACGTTAATTAACGAAACCAAACCGATCGTAAGTGAAATTTAATCGCAAAAGTACCTTTGCTTCTGAAAGCCAGCGGTCGTATACGCCAGATGTGGTCGTAAAAGTGTTAATTAATTTAAATGTCATCACTATTAATTAAAAATCTATCAATTTATTATAAATATTAGGAAATTTTAAAGACAAGCACAGCTGTAGAGGCTAAATAAAGATATCCCCTTCTGATTTATTTCCACATCCTCCTATCCCACTCACTTCCCTCATAAACTTTAATCCCGCTCTTGTCTCTCTGAATCCAAATCCCTAACATTTTACTCTTCCATCCTTTGAGGATCCTGATGCTCACCGAGTGTAACTATTTTCTCATTTAGATTCCGTCATCCGAAGCCTATCGACCCGTGGACCGGGATCCTGAACGCGACGGAACCCCCGAATTCCTGCGTTCAAATCAACGACACGCAATTCGGGGACTTCAAAGGGTCGGCCATGTGGAACACCAACACGCCCCAGAGCGAGGACTGCCTCACCGTCAGTGTGTGGGTGCCCAGGCCGAGACCCGAAGGTAAGGCTGGAAAGAATGTGGGTAAATTTGGAAGAATCGGGCAAGGGGTCGTCCATACAATGCATAACGCACATGTAGGGAAAGGGTTTTCTGTCTTGCATGAAAATATTTATGTTTAATTAACAACTTACAGTACTCCATGTCGCGATTCTGAAAATTGGTGCTAAGGCTATGCTTTTCTCCCTGTAAGTATTGTGGTACACGTGTCATCTCGCTAACAGTTTTAAGCGCACGCACGTACTGTGTGCTAATATCCCCTCTTAACGCCTATTTATGACTCCGGGCAATTGTGGTCTCCGGCCTCCGACTACCCAGGATAACAGCTGGAACACCTTTCGAGCAGTCGATTAAGGTACCTCGCACTCAAATGATTTGACTTGTAAATAGTAGTGTGTGTCAAACTACTGTGTTCACGCATGTCAGTTACTTAGTATTTTTTCCTACTGAAGTTGAGTTGTAGCCTAAATCATATGTGTGGTAAAGAGAAGACTTATATAAACAACATAAATCCATGCAGAAAATCTCTTTCCCCCCCCCCTACATGTGCGTTATGCAATATATGGGCGACCCCTCGCACATTTCTGCAAAATTTACCGGCTCCCGATGGAAAGAGTTAGATGGGGGGGGGGGGGGGGTATTAATTTTTAACTTTTCCATTTAAGTCGGTTACTTATTGGAAAAGTATTGAAAGAGGGGTGCATGTTTCCATACTGCCTTTTGAGTTTTGAAATTTGACGCGGTCTGAGTCAGGGTACTAAATTGAGGTTGGAGCAGGTTTGTGAAGATAGTGCATTTTCGAAATGAACAGTAGTTGAATTACAGAACGTACAGCGTCCCTTCGGATGGACGCAGCGAACTGACAGTAAGACTCATCTTTACAATCTTAAAAATGTACAGAATGTAAATTTTTTAAACAAAAATTTGAAAATTCGCTACCTAACAAAAGTAAGCTGAGCTTGTAAAATCCACTTTGTGTGCGTCAACAATGGTGTTTTCAACAACTTCGCTTTTCAATTCATGATTTTAAGTTCAAAATGAATACAAATGGAAGTCCTGTCGGCAGATCGCAGTGATTGGATGTAAGGCCATGTGTAAAAGTGCTTCAAGAAGTCCTTTTAAAAGAACTTTGGCCAGTACGTTTTATTATTAATGTGGTTACGAATAAAACGCCATTAAAGTCAGTGCCTGTTCAGTGATAGCTCATGAATGAGGGGGCCCTAATTAATGATGGCGTCTTAATTATTGAGGGGGCCCATAACGGTGTAATTCAAAAGTCTATGTGATAAAACTATAGTAAAAATAATGAGCCTCTCTTGGAAATATGCACACAAATACAAAACTGATTATTAATTCACAGGTTGAGGTTACAGCGTTCTGAAAATACGATTCGTCATTGGTCCGGGAAATTCTCTTTCTTTTGGGACTCACATATTAAGATAAGCGTTTAAGAGCTGTAAAAAGGATTTTGACTATATAAATAATATATATGATTATACATTATTCTAAAGGTACAGTTTTTTACATTTTAATAAATAAAAATTCGAAAAAGAGAATTCACATTGTGATTTTTTGCCGTCCGGTCTCAACTTAAAAGAGAGCTCGAGTTATTATGCGCTCGGTGCTTTTTTTAATTATCAATAATATTCACTATGAAGTAATCAAGTACATAAAGGTACAAAATGTACATAAGGTGCACAAAAATTGTAACCACCAACTAAAAATGTCGATACCCCCAAACTGATTAATATTTTCTTCACAATTTTTAAATATATTTTCCTATTTTGTATGCAAATATATTTAATGTACTTAAAAATATATGTATATTTTAACTTAATTTAATTTTAGTCACAAAAACTAACACCGCAAAATAAAAAGTCAAAAAAAGGGAAAGACCAAATACAAATGTGAAACTTAAAACATGATTAAGAATGTTCAGCGGTTAATATTAAAGCATAACAGGTGGATGCGCGATACCTACTTTAAGTAATAATCCAGTTCCTCCTTCACACGCTTTTATTTAAAACATCCGAGGCATCATTAACTGAATTATCATTATATTTTTTTTTTCACGATATCACTTGTAGCGAGAAGTGTGAATGAGGTTTCATGTTCAACAGATTACTGCGAGTGTGTTAACTCGCAGTCTTGTTACGAAGTCCGTGTTTCTTTTTTATGCTCCTCTGTAATCATATTTTCAAGATGTGCGTGGCGAAGAGAGCATTAAAAGGACTCACGCAAGCAACTTTATTCTCTCTTCACACATTTCCAGTTTTAACGCCGTAAAACGGTGAGGGTACATTGGTTTACATCTGAATGGAAATCAGAATTTAATTTCAATGTTATTTACTGCGTAAAAAAGTTGAGGTGTTTTATCAGTTAAAACAAATTAACTGTTCTTTTTATTTTTTTAATTATTCGCATTTTTTAGAATAATTTTAAAATTTCTATACATCTTAACTAAATTATCATTTTACAACACGTCTTAAAACATATTACCGGTTCTCACTGTATAAAAATGTACTTAAATATGAGTATCTAAATCTACTCGTTTTTCTTTAAGTATAATTGAATCGTAAACGGGCGTATGACAATACTCAAATGCAAGTAACAGTATTTTCTCAAAAAGTAGTAAATTGAAATGTGTACGAAACATACTTATCCATACCCATTGCAGTTTGGTGTTTTCACGTCACGAACATTATATATATATATATATATATATATATATATATATATATATATATATATATATATATATATATATATATATATATATATATATATATATATATATATATATATATATATATATATATATATATATATCTTTCTTTCTCTCTCTCTCTATATATATATACGAGTACGATATATAAGTATATATATAATTTTTTAAAATATATTTAGACGTATTATAAGGAAAAAAGGGGGTCTTTGCTTAGTGTAATTTTAAATTGTTTTTTTGAGATATTTCTTGAATATGGAATTATATTTCAGAAACCAAAACAAAAATTCTTATTTTTTATTCCTTTCTATTTAGGCATGCTACTAGAGGAAACATTAAAATATAGGGTAATTTATTATCTGGAGGTATGTTTCAAGAGGATATAAAATCAAAATTAATTTAGTTTTTGGAAACATATTACATGTTTAGGATTAGTAAATTGTTGTAAATATTGAAATGTCTTAAATAATTGTTACTAAACGGACCTTGAAATATTTAGAAAGTAACCGTTGTTTACATAGAAGTCGGATTCGTTGGCTATATATTTGACAAGGTAGTTGTGGGAGATAAATCAGCGAGTGATGTCACGGGTAAAAGCTACTAAAAATATATAAATTTGTATCTCACTAAATATTTTTAAGTACCTAAAACGTATATAAAAGTATCGGTATCATGCTAATTGAGAAGAAAATTTTTGTTATCTTCTTTTTATTTGTACATGAAGACTTATGTAACATGGTTGATTTTCGTTATGCGTGCAATTTCGAATCACTTCGTTCGAGTCAAAATGAACTTTGTAGATCACGCTAGGGCAAACCATTTCTTATTTCGAGCATTCAGATCACGCGAACGTCTTGAATTCCCGAAGTTTTGTTTGTTCCATTAGTTCGAAATTGGTCTAGAATAACGCTGAAGAACGATTGAAGAGAAGATTTCTTTGATCACTCAGAGTTCTGTAAGAAGCCCGCATCTTCACAATTTGGCATTTCATTATTTTCTCTACGGTAAATGCTAGATTTAAAATAAAAGTACGACTACAATAGTTTAAAGTGTTTGCTTGGAATTTATTTTTAATCATTTCATTTAAAGTATGTAAAGATATAAATTAAATTTTTACTTAAAATTTTTAACTATTTGAATATTTAGCGTGTTTGACGTTGCTAAAATTAACATTACAGTAAAATTATTGCTATACTATTAATAGTATTTAAAAAAAAATATTAACTTTGATAAACATCAAAATTTATTCCTAAAACGGCTTAAAATTACTTAAAATTTTATCTTTTGTGAAACACAGTATTTATGCTCACAAAGCCGTTAGGAGTGATTTAAAGGCAAAAGGAGTGATTTATTAGTTAATTTATTGTACATGAACCTCTTTTGGCTTTAGAAAAACCGCTCTTTTGAAAATGTGTGCATTTTCATGTATCCTTAAATCCTTTGAAATAAACATTTTAAGATTCAATGTGACATCAGATTCTGTTAGATTAAAGTAACCAAAATAATTAGTTTTCCGTTACACAAGGTGAAATAAAATACAATTATATTGTATTTTATTGCACCTTTTATAATTCTTAATAAATTTTAGCAAAACTCACTTTTTTTAAAGCATTGTAGAAGAGTTATGCATTGATCACTTGAAAGTATTAAGAATGTTGAACTAACGAATACATTGAACATATGATATCTGTAAGAAACCCAGTTTGGCAATTCAAAGTCCAAAATGATATACATAGCTTTCAGCGTCTAACATACAGCAATATAAATCATGTACATACATTTTTTTTATAACAAGAGATAAAGTGAATTTACCAATTACCAAACATCTCTGAACGTAAGGTTACTGAACTCATATTAGAATGTAAAAATGAAATGCACCTAAATTTTAAAAGTCTTTGAGTAACATTGTTTGAAGAGGCTTTTAGAAACATAATGATATGTAGTTAGCTTTAATTAACTTTTCAAATTGGTTGGTATACCTGATGCATTCATCCTAATATTAAAACAAAATTGATTGAACATATAACATTAACATTCACATAAAACATTTCAGGAGCTGCAGTACTGCTGTGGTTCTTCGGCGGGGGCTTCTACAGCGGCACAACCACTCTGGACGTGTACGACCCTAAAGTCCTCGTCTCCGACGAAGACATAATAGTCGTATCTGTCAACTACAGAATAGCATCCTTGGGATTCCTTTTCTTCGATCGGCCAGATGTTCCTGGCAACGCCGGGATGTTCGACCAGCTGATGGGCATCGAGTGGGTGCGCGACAACATCGCCAGCTTCGGGGGCAACCCCCACAACATCACCCTCTTCGGCGAGAGTGCGGGGGCGGTGAGCGTCGGCTTCCACCTGCTCTCCCCGCTCAGCAGACACCTGTTCAGCCAGGCCATCATGCAGAGCGGATCGGCCACCTCCCCATGGGGGGTCCAGGACAGGAAGGAGAACATGCGGCGTGGCTTACTGATGGCCGAGGCCGTTAAATGTCCCCACGACAAATCCAACATGGATGCCGTCGTCGAATGTCTCAGATCCAAGGACCCCTTCGAACTGGTCAACAACGAATGGTTCGATTACGGTGTTGCGGAGTTCCCATTCACCCCAGTTGTGGACGGAGCTTTCTTGGACGAGATGCCCGCCCAGTCCATGCTGAGCAAGAACTTCAAGAAGACCAACATCATGGCGGGCAGCAACTCCGAGGAGGGTTTCTACTTCATCATCTACTACCTGACCGATCTCTTCAAGAACCAGGAGGACGTGTACATCAACCGGCAGGAGTTCGTCCAGGCCGTCAAGCAACTCAACCCGTACGTGGGCGAGATGGGCCAGGAGGCCATCATATTCGAGTACACCGACTGGGTGAACCCCGAGGACACAATCCGGAATCGCGACGCCATCGACAAGTTGGTGGGGGACTACAAGTTCACCTGCAGCGTGAACGAGATGGCCCTGAGGTATGCCGAGACCGGGAACGACGTGTTCATGTACTATTTCTCGCAGAGGTCCACCGTGCATCCGTGGCCAAAGTGGATGGGAGTGATGCACGCGGATGAGATAAACTTCATATTCGGGGAGCCCCTGAATCCGATTTTCGGATACTCCAAGGAGGAGCAGATGTTGAGCAGGAAGATGATGAGATATTGGTCTAATTTTGCCAAAACTGGGTAAGATCTTGTGTTATTAATTGATTATAGCTTACACCAGGGCCCAATTAAGGCAATGAAGCAAGGGGCCTATAAATGGGGGCCCCATTGCTCCCATATAAACCCTGAAACATTAAATCGAGCTTTTACATGCACTAAAATCCTGGCCCCTGGATGGCAACAAAACACATTATAAATAATATTTAATAAACATTAATAAGCAATGAAAATATTCCTAATATTCTTTATGTTTTTGATTATTTTTCCAATATTCGAACAAATTTAACACAAGTGATAACTTATTTTTTATTAAAGTTAGTAATGCCACTTTTTTAAGGTAAATGTAGTGGCAAACTATGTTAGAATTGTTAAATATTTATATAAAATGTGTGATTTTGGGGCCTCTCAAAAATGTGAAGTGCAAGCCTATGCTTCCTGGGCCTAATCTGTAATCAGGCTCTGGCTTACACTCGTTATTAGTGTGTTCTTACTCAATATAAAAGAATTAATAACGGTTTTCACTAACTTAATAAAAATCCATATAAGACAATAATTCTCTATAATAAATTCGAATGATTTATTTTTGTATATGAATGTACGGTACTACCGATATAAAGTGGTATGAGTTAGGGATCACTGTTACGTTAGAGATATTGACAGACTTATAATTTGAATTTAGTAAAGAAATTTGTCTGTTCACATCTGGCATTTCTGCCATACTTACTCCAGAAGTTCCTAGAAGTTCGTTACTGAGTAGATAAACTAATCTCAATTTGAAATTACGAAGACTGTATCAATCTTTTCAATGTACCAACGTACAAAAACTCCTATTAAATAAATGACGCATTATAGAACATTTTTATGCACTTAAAAATTTAGCTGAATTTCTAGTACATTTGTCATATAATTATGCTTTTATGTGGAGTATGACACTTCAACATAACTACTACATTAAAATTTTTTGCTGACATTTTCTCCTTTTTGTTGTGTTTATGTGAATACTTAAACGATTATATCAGTGCATTGGAGTCAATCGCTCATTTTAAGTGAAAAGCGTAAGATATAATCTGAAGACTATTTTTTAAAAACATTTTTAATAAAAATATAATATTTCACTCTTGAGAAAACTAATTAAACGTTCTTTTAATCAAATTAAATATTAATAAAATTTCTATTTCTGAAACCAAAATACTTCACTATTCAGTGTCTGCTAACTGTAATTAATTTAATTTTAAAATTAAATTAGATGCAGCTTTTGTATCCTTATAGTGTTGCTGCTATCATTATCATTTTTAATGAGAAATTTAATACGTATATTTTTTATTGCTAGTAGTTTAAATAGCACTTAAATTTTATAAGCATTAAAATTTTGTTCATTATAAGTTTCACGATCAATGTTCATTTAAATCTAGAGATTTTGTGGTTAATTAACATGATTTTATTTATACTTTGCAAAATATTTTTTAAATAACTATTTTAAAAACACAAAATACAAAACAACAAAACTCAAATTCATTCCTTTTTACTGTACGTTTTAGAGTAAAATGCTATAGAATAAAATTTTATTTTCCATATTATTATCCAAAAAGAACTCTACCTCAAACTCATAATACTTAAGTAACTAATTCTAATTCTTAATTTCATAAATCATATTTCTTAATTTTAAAACTAATAATTTCCTTATTAAGCACAACTAATAACAACTTATTTTTCTCAAATATGAATTCTTCAATACGTTTTAATCAACCGAAACCTTAAAAAATTGAAAACTTTCAAAGAGAAACCTTTTAAGCTCAACAATATATACTTTTTTTTAACGCAAAAGTTCTATATTGAACAGTTAACTTTTTTAAAGGTTTCAAGCCAGCTATAACGAAATTTAAGCTTCTTTTGAAGCAAAAAAAAATGACACAAAAATATTTTTATTACAAAATATTATTTCTGTAGATTTAGGTAGTGAACATAGCACTTTTTTACTTACAATTTCAATACATTATTCTTTTAAGAGAATTTAAAAAATAAATATGTCAAATTTATTTAAAATCATGAGTATTACAATGGAAAGGATTGCAATGCCAAATGGAAAGGATTACGAGTCAAAACACAATCTCCATTCCGTGTAATTAGATATGCTATTTGAAGCAAACACCGTAAGTGATTTCAGTACGTATATATACGTACATCATTATATCATTAATATATATTGATATATTTAATACAAATAAAAAAAAATTCCATTTTGCTGCAAAACATAATTTTCTGTCCAAATTACAAGAAAATATTCATAGCGTTTTTTTTAAACTTAACAGTGCATCCATGATCACTTATTATTAACAGTGCATTTATAATGACTTATTTCTATTTTAAAAGTGCATTCATTATCATTTTTTACAATTTTAACAATATATCCTTCCTTACTTATTACTATTTTAACAGTGAATCCAAGAAGCAATTATTACTTTTTAATATCGTATCCATGATCACTTATTAATTTTTTTACAGTCACTTATTTATATTTTAAAAGTGCCTCCATTATTACTTATTACTATTTTAACAATACATCTAAGAAAAAAATATTAATTTTTTAATAGTACATCCATGATCACTTATTGATTTTTGAATAGTCACTTATTTATATTTTAAAAGTACCTCCATTATCACTTATTACTATTTTAACAATACATCTAAGATGAAATTATTATTATTTCGATAATATATCCATGATCGCTTATTAATTTTTGAATAGTCACTTATTTATATTTTAAAAGTACCTCCATTATCACTTATTACTATTTTAACAATACATCTAAGAAGAAATTATTACTTTTTTTAATAGTACATCCAAGATCACTTATTAATTTTTGAATAATCACTTATTTATATTTTAAAAGTACCTACATTATCACTTATTACTATTGTAACAATACATCTAAGATGGAATTATTACTTTTTTAATAATATATCCATGATCGCTTATTAAATTTTGAATAGAGACTTATTTATATTTTAAAAGTACCTACATTATCACTTATTACTATTTTAACAATACATCTAAGATGGAATTATTACTTTTTTAATAATATATCCATGATCGCTTATTAATTTTTGAATAGTCACTTATTTATATTTTAAAAGTACCGCCATTATCACTTATTACTATTTAACAATACATCTAAGAAGGAATTATTACTTTTTTAATTGTACATCCAAGATCACTTATTAATTTTTGAACAGTCACTTATTTATATTTTAAAAGTACCTCCATTTTCACTTATTACTATTTTAACAATACATCTAAGATGAAATTATTACTTTTTTAATAGTACATCCATAATCCCTTATTAATTTTTGAACAGTCACTTATTTATATTTTAAAAGTACCTCCATTATCACTTATTACTATTTTAACAATACATCTAAGAAGGAATTATTACTTTTTTAATTGTACATCCAAGATCACTTATTAATTTTTGAACAGTCACTTATTTATATTTTAAAAGTACCTCCATTATCACTTATTACTATTTTAACAATATATCTAAGAAGAAATTATTACTTTTTTAATTGTACATCCAAGATCATTTATTAATTTTTGAATAGTCACTTATTTATATTTTAAAAGTACCTACATTATCACTTATTACAATTTTAACAATATATCTAAGAAGGAATTATTACTTTTTTAATTGTACATCCAAGATCACTTATTAATTTTTGAATAGTCACTTATTTATATTTTAAAAGTACCTACATTATCACTTATTACAATTTTAACAATATATCTAAGAAGGAATTATTACTTTTTTAATTGTACATCCAAGATCACTTATTAATTTTTGAACAGTCACTTATTTATATTTTAAAAGTACCTCCATTATCACTTATTACTATTTTAACAATATATCTAAGAAGAAATTATTACTTTTTTAATTGTACATCCAAGATCACTTATTAATTTTTGAATAGTCACTTATTTATATTTTAAAAGTACCTACGTTATCACTTATTACAATTTTAACAATATATCTAAGAAGGAATTATTACTTTTTTAATTGTACATCCAAGATCACTCATTAATTTTTGAACAGTCACTTATTTATATTTTAAAAGTACCTCCATTTTCACTTATTACTATTTTAACAATACATCTAAGAAGGAATTATTACTTTTTTAATAGTACATCCAAGATAACTTATTTATTTTTGAATAGTCACTTATTAATTTTTTAACAGTGCATCCACATGTCACCAAATATTCGAATCACCACGACTATTCCCTCCTCTAATCCAGAAAAGGGTTTGGTTCTCCAATGCATCGATTGCACGGAGACATTCCAATTTGTCCTCCGTAACGTGAGGACGACGACGACTAAAGATGCGATCTCATATGATGCGGAGGAGGAGGAGGGGGGGGGGGGGTTCGAAAGGGATCCTTTTCCTGCCCTCCCCCGCAAATACAATCGGGATTCAATGACCAGAAGCATTTCTCTTTAGGAGGCAATAGGTGGATGTAACATGGTTATCTGTCATCCCGTAGGCCATTTGTCATGGCAACGCAGGTTCAAGGGGTTGAGGGACGGAATAGAAAGGAATTGCGGATGGCATGTTGTATTGGAAGACCTTTTCTGGAAATGGGAGGAAGACGTATTCGATTTTATGTGGATAAATTGAGGTGGCATATATCGGGTATGAACGCATTTGAGATGGGTTTAGAAAAAATAATTTGGTTTTTGCCTTGGGTACAGATTTCAATTCCTTTTTGCTATGTGATGCGGAAATAATGGAATTTCTGTTTACGAGTGAGATTTAAAGATTTAATGGGAAAGTATGATATGAGATGCCAGCATTGCTGAAAGTCTTATGGGCTTAGATGCTTTTTATCCCATTCTACGGTTGCTGCATTTAAATCTAAGGGTTATTTTTCTAGTTTGGAATCCAACTTAAAATGTAGGCCTTGCTTCGAATTGGTGTTATTATGATCAAAACCTATTTTCTTATTGATACAATAAAAAGTAAATGAAGGAAAATATGTTTTGTATGAATTTATTTCTTAACTAAGTGTTTTAACTTTCATTCAACGGTACCAGCAGTTAGTAAGCTTTATTATTAATCAATGCAATCTTCTTAACTATGGATTATTATTAACGAATACATTTTTCACATTAAATCTTAAACTTTTGCTGGTGTCCATATTGCATTTAGTTACATTTTTTCCCATGTGAATTTTTATATAATTATACGCATTATTAAATTTCAAGAACCAAAAACCGGATCTAGACTTCGAAAATATTATCAATCCTTTTAAATTACGTAAATACACTAATGAGGTGAATTCCGTAATCTGAGTGACTGATGGTGCTTTTCAAACGGTAAAATGCGAATTCCTTAAAAACATTAAGCGCAAATAATTTAATAATATTAAATATAAGGCCTTAAAAGGTTAAATGGAAAACACATATTTGAGAAGCCCATCAGTAATACGTATGAGCAATTGTCTTTCAAGGAATTTAACTTTATTTATTATTTTTTCCAAGAAAAAAAATTTCTTTGCAAAGCACCCCATTTTTTATTTTATGCAAAGTTATTTTCCAAAACGGATAATAAAACAACAAATAAACCCTCTAATCGAATCAACTTCTTCACTTCCTAGACTTCTAGACTCTGAATTTGTATATAATTATACACATTATTAAATTTCAAGAACCAAAAACCAGATCTAAAAATTTAACAATCCTTTTAAATTACGTAAATACACTAATGAGGTGAATTCCGTAATCTGAGTGACTGATGGTGCTTTTCAAACGGTAAAATGCGAATTCCTTAAAAACATTAAGCGCAAATAATTTAATAATATTAAATATAAGGCCTTAAAAGGTTAAATGGAAAACACATATTTGAGAAGCCCATCAGTAATACGTATGAGCAATTGTCTTTCAAGGAATTTAACTTTATTTATTATTTTTTCCAAGAAAAAAAATTTCTTTGCAAAGCACCCCATTTTTTATTTTATGCAAAGTTATTTTCCAAAACGGATAATAAAACAACAAATAAACCCTCTAATCGAATCAACTTCTTCACTTCCTAGACTTCTAGACTCTGAATTTGTATATAATTATACACATTATTAAATTTCAAGAACCAAAAACCAGATCTAAAAATTTAACAATCCTTTTAAATTACGTAAATACACTAATGAGGTGAATTCCGTAATCTGAGTGACTGATGGTGCTTTTCAAACGGTAAAATGCGAATTCCTTAAAAACATTAAGCGCAAATA
Source organism: Troglohyphantes excavatus (assembly GCA_963932185.1). NCBI lineage: Eukaryota > Metazoa > Arthropoda > Arachnida > Araneae > Linyphiidae > Troglohyphantes > Troglohyphantes excavatus. Next base: position 51,386,878 of record OZ010666.1, read on the forward strand.
ATTTAATAATATTAAATATAAGGCCTTAAAAGGTTAAATGGAAAACACATATTTGAGAAGCCCATCAGTAATACGTATGAGCAATTGTCTTTCAAGGAATTTAACTTTATTTATTATTTTTTCCAAGAAAAAAAATTTCTTTGCAAAGCACCCCATTTTTTATTTTATGCAAAGTTATTTTCCAAAACGGATAATAAAACAACAAATAAACCCTCTAATCGAATCAACTTCTTCACTTCCTAGACTTCTAGACTCTGAATTTGTATATAATTATACACATTATTAAATTTCAAGAACCAAAAACCAGATCTAAAAATTTAACAATCCTTTTAAATTACGTAAATACACTAATGAGGTGAATTCCGTAATCTGAGTGACTGATGGTGCTTTTCAAACGGTAAAATGCGAATTCCTTAAAAACATTAAGCGCAAATAATTTAATAATATTAAATATAAGGCCTTAAAAGGTTAAATGGAAAACACATATTTGAGAAGCCCATCAGTAATACGTATGAGCAATTGTCTTTCAAGGAATTTAACTTTATTTATTATTTTTTCCAAGAAAAAAAATTTCTTTGCAAAGCACCCCATTTTTTATTTTATGCAAAGTTATTTTCCAAAACGGATAATAAAACAACAAATAAACCCTCTAATCGAATCAACTTCTTCACTTCCTAGACTTCTAGACTCTGAATTTGTATATAATTATACACATTATTAAATTTCAAGAACCAAAAACCAGATCTAAAAATTTAACAATCCTTTTAAATTACGTAAATACACTAATGAGGTGAATTCCGTAATCTGAGTGACTGATGGTGCTTTTCAAACGGTAAAATGCGAATTCCTTAAAAACATTAAGCGCAAATAATTTAATAATATTAAATATAAGGCTTTAAAAGGTTAAATGGAAAACACATATTTATTTGAGAAGCCCATCAGTAATACGTATGAGCAATTGTCTTTCAAAGAATTTAACTTTAATTATTATTTTTCCCAGAAAAAAAAAATTCTTTGCAAAGCACCCCATTTTTTTATTTTATGCAAAGTTATTTTCCAAAACGGATAATAAAACAACAAATAAACCCTCTAATCGAATCAACTTCTTCACTTCCTAGACTTCTAGACTCTGAATTTGTATATAATTATACACATTATTAAATTTCAAGAACCAAAAACCAGATCTAAAAATTTAACAATCCTTTTAAATTACGTAAATACACTAATGAGGTGAATTCCGTAATCTGAGTGACTGATGGTGCTTTTCAAACGGTAAAATGCGAATTCCTTAAAAACATTAAGCGCAAATAATTTAATAATATTAAATATAAGGCCTTAAAAGGTTAAATGGAAAACACATATTTGAGAAGCCCATCAGTAATACGTATGAGCAATTGTCTTTCAAGGAATTTAACTTTATTTATTATTTTTTCCAAGAAAAAAAATTTCTTTGCAAAGCACCCCATTTTTTATTTTATGCAAAGTTATTTTCCAAAACGGATAATAAAACAACAAATAAACCCTCTAATCGAATCAACTTCTTCACTTCCTAGACTTCTAGACTCTGAATTTGTATATAATTATACACATTATTAAATTTCAAGAACCAAAAACCAGATCTAAAAATTTAACAATCCTTTTAAATTACGTAAATACACTAATGAGGTGAATTCCGTAATCTGAGTGACTGATGGTGCTTTTCAAACGGTAAAATGCGAATTCCTTAAAAACATTAAGCGCAAATAATTTAATAATATTAAATATAAGGCCTTAAAAGGTTAAATGGAAAACACATATTTGAGAAGCCCATCAGTAATACGTATGAGCAATTGTCTTTCAAGGAATTTAACTTTATTTATTATTTTTTCCAAGAAAAAAAATTTCTTTGCAAAGCACCCCATTTTTTATTTTATGCAAAGTTATTTTCCAAAACGGATAATAAAACAACAAATAAACCCTCTAATCGAATCAACTTCTTCACTTCCTAGACTTCTAGACTCTGAATTTGTATATAATTATACACATTATTAAATTTCAAGAACCAAAAACCAGATCTAAAAATTTAACAATCCTTTTAAATTACGTAAATACACTAATGAGGTGAATTCCGTAATCTGAGTGACTGATGGTGCTTTTCAAACGGTAAAATGCGAATTCCTTAAAAACATTAAGCGCAAATAATTTAATAATATTAAATATAAGGCCTTAAAAGGTTAAATGGAAAACACATATTTATTTGAGAAGCCCATCAGTAATACGTATGAGCAATTGTCTTTCAAAGAATTTAACTTTAATTATTATTTTTCCCAGAAAAAAAAAATTCTTTGCAAAGCACCCCATTTTTTTATTTTATGCAAAGTTATTTTCCAAAACGGATAATAAAACAACAAATAAACCCTCTAACCGAATCAACTTCTTCACTTCCTAGACTCTTCCACCCCCCTCTAGACACCAGAGCAATTCTCACTTACATCCAATTTCCCTCAAACTTCTTTTCCCTAATAAGTGGTTTGTCTTCCAGCCCACTCCATCCATTAAGTGTCCCCCATCCATCATTTCATCCCGTGCATCCGATAATCCTATTGAAGAACGTCTGCTTAAAAACCGCTATCCGAAGGCAAATTTTAAGCGAGAATCGATCCAGCTATTTTTAGCAGCAACTGTCCCCGGATCCTTGTTTGGCGGCTGATCGAGATCTGGTAGAACATCCTCCCCCCCCCCCCCCCCCCTTGAGTAAATAGCTGCTGCATCCGTTCTCCATTGTGTCAGAGAGACAACAACCGGTTTGGTAATCTTCCATCCCCCCCCCATCCTTTTCCAGATCCCCCTCTTGTTTTGTTCGATCGATACCTACTTTACCTCGCAGACGGTGTAAAACATGGAGGTGGATTACTTGACGACGACAGCCGCCTCCGAAAGTGGAAGTTTGATTGGAAAATTATAAGGGTCGCGTATTTGCCGTATAAAACGATAAGATTGATTTTTTTTCCAAAAATAATATCGTATTTAGTTCAGCCCCTTTAATTATAAAAAAAATCAGTCTCCTATAAAATTAAATATATTGTTCAGGGTGACAACAAAATTCTGGAAAAAAAGTTCCCTGATATTTCCCTGACTTCCATGATGGTGTCACAATATTTCCCTGACTTTAAAATTACATTAAGAAACGTTGAAATATATGCTTTGTATAAAAACAAAGTATCCACGCTACAATACAATAAATTTACTGCATTATAAATAAAAATTTATAAGCAATACTTATTGTCAGTTAAAATAAAAATTTATGGATACACAAATTATACAATTCTGGCAGGCATAATAGTAATTAATCATGTTTTCTGTAAGCAGAGAATGCAAATTTTTCCAAATATTTCGTTTGGAGATAATTTTAAATGTTTTATATGCTTAATATTTCCTATTCCAATCCTCAATAAATCACATTCATTAGCCCCTCACATGTTGCTCACAATTTCAAGGTCCAATGCACTTTGCTTTTGCTGCTTCCTCAGCAGTGGTTCACGTTTTTACAGAAATAAAACTGAAAATATAAAAATGTGCATAGCCATACTTTTTTAAAAAAAATTCTTTTTCAGAACTAAAAGGAAATATTGACAACTAAATTACCTAGAATAGAGTGCGTAATGGAGGTTAATTGCCGTTTTAATGATCCAAATTTGAAAATTCCCTGATTTTTTGTGACATTTCGAAAATTTCCCTGACTTTTCCCTGATATTTCCAGAATAAAAAATTTCCATGACAATTCCCTGATTTCCCAGTTTTCCAGGTTATGTTACCACCCTGTTGTTTTATTATTGATATATTTTTGACTTAGTGTACAGATGCATTAAGTCAATTTTTCTAGAATATGAGGAAAAGAGCTATTTGAATTATTCTCAAATCCTGGGGCCTGCCCCCTACTCTCTAACGCTCGTAAACCCACCGAGGATTACTTGTCAAATAAATGTTCACTTTGCTAGCATTAATTCCATGCCTTTCCTGCATTTTAATTGAATTTAGTCAATCTGGCAAAGTTATTTGACTTTTGTTCAAATTTTGAGATGTAGATGGCACCACAACAGTAAATTTTCGTTATTTTTTTAAAAAAGCGTAATAAACTAACTAACAGTGATGACTTCTACAAAAACCGTCAGATGGCGTCACGTTGAAGAAATCTGCCAACACTCTGCGTAAAGCCCGGACAAGGCATGGCGTTTCAGCTAGTAAATTATAAAGACCAACCATATATCTTAAAGCTACACATTTCTTTTCACATTTCTTGAGTGAAGTCTTACATTATTGGACAAAACACCTACTTTTTGATTAGGTTAAAGATATTATATTTCCAGTAATAAATGTGCAAAGAACTATCTCCTTTTTTCCACTGCTAAAAATCAGAACCAACTCTTTGCTTTAAAAAGCATCCCATTCCCGACCAATACATTTTAAGGGTAGCGCAAAGCTCAAAAACCATTCCCCATGAAAATTGCATAACAAATGTCAGTTATATTGAAGAATATGAAAGCTTTGCTCTTCGCGGTTTCCAATGTTAAGTATGCGAGTCCAGTTATTTCTCCAAAGTTTTGATGGGATGAAATCCAATTCTCTTTTCCAGGAACCCAAGCCAGAGGCTGGACGGGGAATACGAGCCAGTCTACTGGCCAGTGCATACGGCCACGAGTCGTGAATACTTAACGCTCTCTGTCAACTCCAGCGAAATTGGACGCGCACGAAGGGCGAAAGAGTGTGCCTTCTGGCACGACTATTTACCCAAACTAGTCACATATACAGGTAACTCTTTCGTGTTCCTATTATGGCAACCCGCAGTCGGAACAGATGTAGTATAGGACATTTGGCGCGGTTTTTTTTGGCGACGAAACTTTGCCGTTAAACAGCGCTATGACGTCATAGGGTTGCCAGATTGAAAGTCTCCACAAGAATCGGACATTACCAACAATGTCAGGTAAGGTTGCCATACTATAAATTTATCGCCTCTATAAAACACGCCAAAAAAACCTTGCGCGCCAAATGTCCTATACTACATCTGTACCCCCGCAGTCCTCTTATGGACTACAATCATATGAGGCTGTCTATTTTCAAAACCAGATAGATCCATTTTTTCGATTTTAAGGTTATGTTATTTATTTTTGGTTTTTCTACAGTACTAGCAGTAGGCGAAGACATAATATTCAAGAGCTGATGATATTCATTTTGCGGTGTAATAGCGTTATGTTGCGAAACCAGATACATAAAGAAATCAGTTTAAAAAAAACAGATAGATCAAGAGTTCGTACACTACTACGCTCCGATCGCAGCGCAGTAATCGAGCTACATCCCACAGATTTGTTGCAAAACAAGATATATGCAAAAAAAAAAAAAATATTTCTTAAAGTAATATTTACACACAGCTAAAATTTGGTTAAGACATGTGTCTATCTAATACCAATTTGTAAAAAGAAAAGAAGGTAAATTTCTTCCATAAATAATGCAATTAATTAATTTTTTGTATCGCTTGAAAAATTCGTCAAAAGTGATATAGATGGTTTTGAAATTGAAAGGCTTGTTTATTTTATTTCTATAGTATAGATCCCTTTTACGCCTGTTGCACGCGACAAATCTTAGCTAGTAAGGTATCAAAAGAAAGAGAATTTCTCGGAGCACTGATCAATCGCATGTTCATCTCATAAATATCAACGGTTTGTTTAAAAAAAATAGTACGTAAAAAATATTGCATAAAGAAACATTAAAAAAAATATTTCCGATATCTACCTAGAATGTGCATTTGTAGCTTGGTCGGCAGCGCGTGCACTTCGGAGCAATAGATCGCGGGTTCGAGTCCCGACTAGGTCCACTCAATTTTTTTTAATGTATATATTTTTTATTATAATGTTTTTTAATGTATAATGAATATGTCGATCCACTAAAAAAGTATGAGTTTGGGTGAGATCGAACAAAAACAAATTCAGAAAAGTATATTGCATATACGTGTTGCAAATGGGGTCCTCTAACCAGTAATGCCAGGAAGTCACTTTATTAGCTGTGCAATAAAACTATCTCTGACATCGCAGTTCGTACCATTTTTAGTCCAAGGTGAGTTGCTTTGATTTTTGAATGACCAAGATTAAATAAAAAAAAAAAAAAAATTCCATTCAGCAGGGTAACGCTATAAGCCACAATAGCTTTTTCTGCAAAACTGCTACTATTCACCCGATTCTACTGTACTTATTTAACTTGATAAAAAACGACCTTTCGTTATTTATATTTGAAGTATAATTATATTATGCTTTCCCTATTTGAAATAACTATTAGTTTTTGTTTGTATATTCTTAAAAATTAAAATTAAAAAAAAAAGAGACCACCGAGTTTTTATGAAATAAATGTGGTCTTGCTTTTGATTAAAAAACGCATCAAACGAAAGACTAATATTCTATAAACAAATTACTTTTAAAACTTAAATATATATTTTTTTCCCGAGAATTTTTTTAAAATAATTTTCTTAATAAAATAACTATATAAGCCGCATAACCGCACTGAATTTCATGCAAAAATGGTTTTTAAATCTTAATATCCTCACCTTAATACTATGCTTCAAAAGGTAGCATGCTAAATCTCGGAATGTTATCTCTCATATTTAACATTCCCCTCGACTCCATTCAGGAATGAGACATCAGAAATGTTCGTGCTGAGTTGATAAATCCTGTGCAGGAATCCAATTAGCAGATACTTTTCCGAAGAACGATCCATCTTGGAAGGCAGGGCCTCATCAAAAGGTACACGCCCCGATTTCAGAAACTAAAATGTCATTTAAGTAAAGCTCGCACGAGGGGCAACGCCCAGTCTACCATCTGCCTTCAATTAACCCTCGTCTTTGGGTGTCCTAGGGTATGTGTGAGATTGGGATACTTGAACCGAAATTTTTTGCGATACTCATGTAACGGATACTAATTATAATGTAAGTTATAACTAAAAGTTGGGATGGATCATCATATACAGGGACACACATTCCTAGGCGATGGTTATTATTTTGCTGTTTCACTGTGCATAATAAACCATTTTTTTTGTATATATGCTTTACAATATATCATTTAAAACTAGGTACTCAGGTCCAAATGGACTAAAATCTATTCATCTAATATGAAATCTTAATGTAAAAATCGCAAAAGGAAAATTTAAATTAATAAGGGCGGGGGGAGTCGGACATTCACAAAAAAAAGAAACTTGCAAACAACAAGAAAAGCGCCCATGGGACCTAAAAGAAAATAAACACTAAAATCTATACAGAAAAAAATGGGTAGTTAATTAAAATAAAAGGTTTTGACTATAAGGTGACAGCATATTTGATGTAAGTCTCAAAGTTAATCAATTAAAATTTAGAAAACAGCATAATAGTTTTATGTATTAGTGAATAAATGAAACATAAAAAATTTCTGTCTTCACTAGATATCAAGTCTTCAGGTTGAAATTCTCCAGAAAAAATATTCAATTACAAAATCTTCAACAATAAAAATTGTCAATACAAATATTTCATCTGTACAATACTTTGTTGCTATTAAAGCTAAGTGACTTGTTTAAAATAAAGGGTGGTCATAAGATAAGTTTCCTTGTTTAGAGGCAGGTGTAATTAAAACAAATGAATAGAATAGCACCGAATTTCATATTAAGTATATTAAAGGCGTGGGGAGAAGATTTCCCTAAATTTTTTTTTAGTTTCAAAAACCCCCGATGCGCTCAATTTTACCGAGAAAAATAGGTTCGCATGTGCGTCGTTTTTTATTTGCTGAATTCGCATCAAATAGTCATACGGCATATTTTTAATCAAGTATAATTTTTTGTAAAATTTAGACATATAGAAATATAATTTTTTTTAAACAATTGTGAATGACAATAGGAATTTTTTTATAATTTTTTTTTGTTTCACACACAGACGCTGGAGCGATTTTGGCAATTGTAAAGTTATTTTCACTTTTTGGAAGTTCAATTAGTTTTTCCTGAGCATAATATTTTTATAATATTTTTTTAATTTGTAATTAATTGTAAAAAGATTGCTTGTAAGTGTATCTAAAACTTTTAAATTTCAAAATTATTGTAAAATGGAGAATTTTTATAAATTTAAAAATTGAGTGCATTGCTGGAAAAACCTTCGAGCATGGATCCCTCATAGTAGAGCAAACATCGGGATATCATCTCGCTGACATCAAAGTGAGGTCAACATGTATCGCTACAAACACGTGACTAATGACGTCATTCCATTCATAAAATTTCACTGTTACACATTTCCCAAACCACCAGCCAATCGCGAGTACTTTTTAATTCATAATTTTGAAAAGAAGTCACGTGTTTGTAGCGATTTGGTCTGAGATGTTTGCCTCACGATTATGACGTCATATTCTCTCTACTACTGGCCATTCATGCTCGAAGGGAAAAACTGTGACGTAATATCACGTCCATGAGCGTCAGAGGTCACGTGGACAAAACTTTATTATAATTTGTAATTAGCAAACATTTTCGAATGAATTATATGAATAATTTATGGATTTCTGACTTAATTTGAAATTAAAATAATATATATGGTTTGAATGTAAAAGTGTTAAGAATTAAAGCTTTTAATCACCCTTTTAGGATAACCTAGTGACCACCATTGTTAAGTTTCTATTCCTTTATTAATTAACAATTAATTAAATGATTATAAGTCTCGTGAATACAGTTTTAATGTATTTCACGGTATCTTATCTACACCAATCTTTCCGTTTTTGCCCTTCAACAGATAATGCTAATTTTATGGAAATCTCCAGGTTTATTAAACTGAACTCAGCTACAATTTATTTTTGTTTTAACTTTCTTGAAGAAGCTCTGATTAATGGAAAAGCTTCAAGTTTAGTTTTCTTGCGTTAAGCTCTATATTGGCATTTTGCGAGGGATGTTATTGTAATGAATAAATAATGATTCAAGTTAAGAGACACAAACTGAAAAGCCGTACGCCAACGATATATCACGGCTCGTTCTAAAAATATTTCATACAAAAACAGAACTGTTTTCGGATATTTTCCAAGAAACGAAAGTCTAAAATAACTAGATCCATGGTGGATTACGATGCATTTGAAAATAAAAGCTTCCGAGAATATCGGAAAGCTAAAAATATTCTTCACTTCAAAAAGTAAATATGGACTCATAAAAACTAAAAATACGATACCATGGAAACGACAACGAAATTCCTCGTAATATGTGAAATGCTTTTTCAATAACGCTTCGTCATTACACAAATACTTTTGTGTTTATGACAATCTGTCATTACTGACAGGTCTATCCTTTAGAGAAATTTGACAAATGAATGTAGGGAAACCACTTTTTATTTTTAAAAACTAATAATAACCTAATTAATACTAAAACCCAGCACTGACAATTTAATTGAGACAAATAATTTGTTTAATTTAAATCGAATATTTAATCGTTCTCTTAAGTAATTCATGTGTATAACCTCAAAAGACAATTTGTCATAACGTTTGCATACACATATATAAAAACATTTGTAAATATATACTTTAAAAAATAAGGTAATTGACGAATTATAAGAAAGTTAGAAACATGCATTGGATTATGTTTTGAATGCTTAATTAACTTCTATACATGATTCTGACAAATGAAACGGATAAAGTATAATAAAACTATTTTTACCTCAATAGGCAGAAGTTATACGTTTTGAAATATTGTAAAAGAAGCATCACGAATGTAGTTTTTTCGTAAAAAATTATCATTTATCATAGTGAAGAGACATTTTATTATTTGCTTTGCAGTGTATAGGCGGGTTGGCTGAAAAGTGATACAAGTCCAAAAACGGAATTCCCAGATGAGAGGGCTTAAAACTTTCCGTGGATATAGTGTTAAGTGGAATGACATTCAACTGATTATTGAGAAACCAATTAATCTTGGAGTCACAATGATAAATCTGGCTGCCTAATAATAGAAAATAATGTTTGTTCACTTTTGTATTTTTGTGACATACACCGCTTAGTAGTCAGCCACATTTTTATTAATCTTTATTTCAAAGGAGTTTATTGTAAAAAATGAAGGTTTATCCACTGATAACAATAAATTAAAAATAACTTGCTTGAAAATTAGATAAAGATCAGTCATTTTAAACTAGTCTAAATGATCATTTTTACTCGGCATCTGTTTTGGGAGTGACGTTGCGAGTAAAATTTTAAATCGCTATAGTTTAACAAAGATCTGACTTATTTTGCAATGTTCTGTTGGTAAATATAAAACAGTGTATTGTATCAAAATGACTAAAATATGTTCCTTTGTAGCCCAAACACTAAACTCTTTGACACAGATAGTAATACGCCTTTTTTTTTTAAAAAATTTAACACCTTTTATACATGACATTAAATATATTCACATTGATCCAAAAAACGTTGTATTCACGATTGGCCCGTTGAGGGATACTACACCAGTTAAGCTTGGACATTAAGAGAGTCGAGAAGGAGAAGGGATTGAAGGAGCTCGCGGGCCTTGGATGTCTAAGGGGTTATTCTAAGGGTTAACCTTTACAGAGGGTTGTGACATCATCTATCATTTCTTTTTAAGATCTGTAGTAAGGAGCTTGTGACAAATGTGACCCGTGGAGGGAAAATTTTGTGGCACGTGGGGTTTAGGTATTCAGTTGGCGACACAATGTAATTTCCGGTTGCTTGGTGAAGGGTAGTCTGAATAATGCTCTGTACGTGTAAAGGATCACTTTACTTGATTTTTGAAATAGGGAAACAGTTGAACGGGTATTTACGAAGACCACAACCCCAAAATTTGCCGTTTGAAGCAAGGAATTTTCCAGAAAACGTCCCTTTTCAAAACACTCAGTGTTCTAATCCACGTGCTTCCAGAAAAAGGTTGTAAACGATTCATATTAAAGGAAAACGCCTTATATTGTGAACCATGTCCTGATTTCATAACGCCACTGTTCAATCTCCCATAGCAAATTTACATATCCTCCTCAAAAAAGACACTACCTGAAGCAAATGTCTTCTTTTTTGGATCGTGTTGCCACAACCAGCTAACCCACACAATGTTCATTTTGAGAAAACTGGCTAAAGGAAACCACTCAACAGAGAAATCGATGCTGCAGCAGTTCTCTACATGTCTAGTTTTAGCGCTTATATGTCTAATCCAGTATTGATACTGATTGTTCTCCCATTTACTTTGAAAACGATATTTTCTCAATTTGTGGGTTAACCAGTTGTTGCATAACACGGTCCATACCACACAGCCCACGCGAAACGGTTAAGTACATCATTACATTGCAATGTTAATAGTTTGATTAACGTTTTGTATTTCGATTTTCAGCCGATCACAACCAAAAACAAACTGGCGTTAGCCACGCAGCCCAACCTTACTCGTCAAGTGGTCTCATCCAGCTCCTCCTCCTGGCGTACTTGAGTGTCTCCCTCCTCAGGCCCACATAGAAAAGCCCCCCCTGCAGAATCGTAGCCACAGAAGATCCCGAATCTCGGATCGCTCGAGCTAATTTATGTGGAGATTTTCGCAAAGAACGGGACGCGCGGATTCTGTGATTTCACTTCTCTTCTGGTTGACACGGGACTCGATTACACCTTCATATGCGCGAGTGGATTGCTGCCAAACGGGAAACACAAACTCACTGAACTCCCGGTATCGCAGGTGAAGGCAAGTTAGGGTTCTGAGTTCGAGACTTACGAACGAATGGCGGAAGCATATTTTGCTGTAATTCGGTCGTGTGTTGACGTTGATTTGTTCGAATAATGAGTTTCACAACTGCTGTAGTGGAGGTGCGTGGAGTTTAATATTAATAATAATAATAATAAGAGAACCTGCTTCGTGATAAATAAAACTTGTGTCGAAAATACAAAATTCTGTGAACTTAACATACTTTTGAGCAGTGGTAACTCTGTGTGTGTGTGTAGTAACCATGCTGTACTGTTGTCATCAAAACTAGATAGCGAACATGCAAAGAGAACATAGTCAAGCTAGTATATAATGTTGATAGATGGCAAAGAGAACGATTCCACGAAATAATGGTGTATTATTTTAGTGTTTTTCTAAATTATATTTTTTCTTCAGCATAAAATCGCTCCTTGCGAAATCTGTTTATCTATCTATAACATTTTATAATTTAAGAGTATTTATATGTAAATATTAAATTGCTAGTAGCTGTTTGGTAAATGTGCGCATACGAAGATAAAATTATTCATGAGTAATATTCTAACAAACCGTAAGAGTGTCAATGTGTTAACTCCATTTTTAGAAATTTTTTACTTTGGCATTATTCAATCTTTGAAACTAACTGTTTTGGGGGAATATTGATTTTGATCATTATCTAATGAAATAATAACAAGTATTTAATGGGAAAGATATAATTTTTTTTATAATTATGATAACATTATTTGACTCTTATAACTCAACATCTAAATCTTATGCTGAATACGAGTAAAAAATTTTTAATTTAAAAATTATGTTTAGAGTCAAATCGTAACAATTTTTAGATTTAAATTAAATAAATATTTTCCCATTTGCTTTTGAGACATATAAAGAGGTTACATGCATAAAACTATAAATTAAAAATATATCTTAGTCTAAAATAACCAAGTAATAAATTATTTATAAAATATTTTTTGCGGGAAACTCATCTGTGAAAATGGAGGAAGCAGATTAGCACCACTTAAATTGTGTCTCACTTTCTCAAGTAGTTATTGAGATTAATGTGCTAATACGGTGCTTATTTATTAACTAATTGTACAATACGCAAACTATCTTTCAGAGCCATCATTACTTGCCGGTTTTTGATTATAAAACCCAAAAGATTTCTGATTGACTAGAATATTCCAAGATTATAATTTTAACGAATAAAATGCATTAAAAAAATGTGCTTTGACAGCAGTTTTGTCTATGGGTCTGTGTCTAGTTTTCAATAGACGTCTGACACTTGAATATGGTATTGCAGGTATATTAAAGAAATGTGGCTTTTAGACTGTAATTACAAGTGAAGGAGATAATTATATTATTAATAAAGACAATTAATTATATTTTAATAATATTGGTTATAATTCTTCATTGGAATTTAGAGAGATGAAATAAAAAAATATTTTAATTTAATTTTCAAATATATTAGAAATTCGAAGAGAAAAAATTGAATAGACAGAACAAATTTCGAGTATGAAGAGAAGAGACCAAATTTGAAAAAAATTCGCATCTAACCAATAAAATCATGAAATATTGAACTGGCAACATATAAGTAGATATTTTTTATTTGAAAATCAAATGTATAAAACTTTAATATTCGATAATGAGAAATGTAATTAACACCTGGCATTATTTATAATGCCAGAATTATATGTATCAGTTGAGTCAAGTTTCAAGTACGAGTTTTAATTATGTACGTAAGCTGTTATGTACCATACATGTTAATTATAAGGACCTGTACAAATACTTATTGGCTTTGCATATTTGAGAAGAAATTGTTCGATTGAGTGTAAATAGTCAAATTAAATTAAAATCTAAGGAGATTGTGGAAGTTTTGGAGTATCAATACTTCTCTCTAGGTATTAAGAATGCTAAGTAGAAACAAAAATGTTGTTTATTCTGAGCTTTTATTATAGAATAATAATTTTTATGTATAAAACTTGCACTATATGATAGTTTAATATGTTACAACCGGTAAAAAAATAACGCTTAAATGCATATTAAATGATATTTTTAAGCAATTGTTTTGTGCAATCCTAATGTAAATGCTGGTGTTTAATTAAAAGTACTGTAATGTACTGTAAGTACTGTAAAAGTACTGAAAAATGTAAGTGGACTTTTGAAATCTAATATGCTATGAAACGTTGTGTGGTGTATTTGCTAAACACTTAAATATAACGCAGAACTACACTGGAAAAATATTTGTGAAATATTTGTGCTGTATTAAATATTATTATTGATAATAAGATCTGTAGCATAGTAATGAAATCGATAGACTCTAATCGATAGACTATAATCGATAAACTTGTATAAAAGTTTAGCTTTCATTGCTGAAAGTATGTGTAAATCGATAATGATTTTCATCATAATTTTTTTTAATTTCAAAATATTTGAATTCCTTGATTATACTTTGATAAATTACTCTTATCAAGGTACCAGATATAAGAAGAGCGCGAACAAAACAAATTGAGAGAATATTTAAATTATAAAATTATATACGACTATTGAATACTGTTGAATTATTTATTAAAAATGTTCTAAAACAACTGCTTGTTGGAATCTACAGCCTGTTTGTTGTTCTTCTAACAAAATTGTGTTTATTTTTTACTGTATATTTATGAGTGAGTATTGTACATTTTAAGTATACTTACAAATGTTTATTTAAATTCAAGGTTGTTGCTCCTTTAGTGAATTTTGACTAAGAAAGGTAAAATTCCGAATAAAATAGTTGAAAATTATGTGTCAATTTGCGAAGTATTATTATTATTTTTTTCGTTTCAGGTTTACTTTATATTTTTGAAAAAAAAAATATTCTTTTTCTAAAGTTTTTATATATATTGTAAAATATTTTCTATTTAAGATATTATTGATTTTCTATCAAAATGCTAAAATATGGTATCAGTTTAAAAGTTTTGTAATTGCTTTACTAATTAATTTCATTTCTTAAAAATGCAACTAATATGAAAATATTTTTTAATTGGCTATGTTTTTATATATATGTTTACATAAATTATTGTATATTATTTTTCATTCAGGTCAAATTACATTATGTTCAAATATAGTTTTTATGTAATTACTCATCATACGAAATTAAATTTACGAAAAGGTATTAAATATAAAAATTTAGTTTTAAATAATTATCGTGTAAACAAATTTTATTATAAAATTATATAAATATTTTATTTGGTATTTCTTGAGGTAGAGTTTGTTGTAAATACATTAATTATTAATGACAAGTGTTGTAAAAATAAAGTGCATAATTCTTAAATGATTGTTAAACGCATATTTGTGATACATGTGGCTTTAAAAAATTCAAATAAAGCGTCAAGTTCGATAGACAAGCATTAAATAAAGCAGCAGCATCACTTTTTATCGTATATAATAATGCACTGAGTAGTTGTTTTGTTTCTGATATCTCCCATGTTATATCTCGTACATCATCTACATATAAGTCGTATTCCATTCTATGTCTGCGTCAGTGTATGTCTTTGAATTCAAAGGTACTATAAACAAATACTTATTATTTTGAAAATAAAGAAGTCTTATAATATACATAAATAAATATATATATTCCTTCCTTCTAACTTCAGCAGTGATTTCTGATGTTAACGTGCTGACTTTATTGTAATGATGAAAATTGACATATCTCTACCTATATAGTAACTGAAACATATCATTCTAAAAGATATTACTTTCGTAAATAATTAGACAGATTACACTAATTAGAAAATAAAAATGGAAACAATAGTGCGTGGTTTCTTTTTGTGCTCTACTTATTTCGTGGATAATTTAAAAAAAATGTCTAAACCATAGAACTACTAAACGGAGAAACTGGATAAATCAGAATAGAATGAAGCCGAAACTGTAACCGCAGCATTAAAGCAAGATGGCGTCATTCTAAATCCACACATCCATACAATTATATATAAATAAAATTCATATATATTATATATAATATATAAATAAAATTATCTTTCTACACTGTAAAAAAAAGGTACTTAAAAATGAACCTTCTCGTTTTCTTTAGTACAATTGCATCGTAAATGAGCGACGGCGTATTCAAATTTAAGCAACCGTACTTTTGCAAAAATGAGCAGTCTAATTTAATATTGCGAATCTCAGCTTCTGTTCAAGGTATCTTAACAAAGCGACCTGGCAAACTAAAAAAATAGTGGTTCAGGAGATGGTTTTTCACGTTATTTGATGTCGATTGCTTAAATGAAAACTCAGTTATTGCAACTCAATTATCTTACTTTCCATTCTTTTTGCACACCTTTTAAGTCTTCTGTTTATAACTTCTTCACGTCGTCCTGGTAGTACAGCGGATAAGGTACTGGACTGCGACGCCTTAGGATCTGTGTTTGATTCCCGGTAAGACTTGGTTGTAATTGTTGATATGTATTGAAAGTGATTTATGAAGACAGCCTATGTAGCTGCTCTATTTATCCATTGTTTTTATTTTTGAGTTCCCGTCTTTTTCAAAACTAAAACTTTTATATTCGGAGCCATAATAGCATTGACTGTAATAAAAAATAAGTACATTTTACTTATTTTTGGATATCTATTTTTAGCAGTGTACTTTCTAAAAACATGAAGACTCTTTGAAGGAAAAAGATTGGCATATTCTTGATATTAAATATACCGTCTAAGCTACAATAAAGTCAAGAGAGTGAGATTTTCTCTTGGAGAACATAAAAATTTACCAAAGAACCATTCCTCAGGGACCAATAGTTATCGAGAAAAGATACAACGAAGAAGTGTGAATTTTTATCCTTGTGTACATAAAAAAGCGCTATTGCAGACATAAAAAAAAAGTTTAAAATTAAAATGTATTAATTAAAAGCTAATCGTTCCCCTTTATTTTGGTTACGATAGGAGGTAATTGACATAACCATTCGAAACTGACGATAGAGCGCAAATAAATCAATGTCATTAATATAGTATAAATAGCGGAATCTGTGAGGTCATTTTTAGCATCTTCCTATTCAAACATCATGTCAAATGCAGGTGCATCGTAGCGATGCATTGGTTCCTTGCACTTGATGTACTATTTTGTTTGCATTTTCTCTAAACCTATGAGCAGCAGAGGCATGGTACTATAAAAAAAAATTATGTACTCCGAGCTAGAATTATTGTTTAGCAGATTTAACGGAATTTATATACGTTATCAAAAGTGAGAGAGTCAAAGAAGCACACTAGTATGAAAAAGCATTTCTAGTATGATAAAACGCGTTGAAAATGTTACTGCATTATCCGATGTACACTGTTAAAAATATGTATTCAAAAATAAGTAAAATGTACACATTTTTTTTATGCATTCGATGTTTATCTCCGAATACATAAATTCTAATTTTGAAAAAGACATGTACTTAAAAATGAGTACAATGGGCAAAAATGAAGAAAAAGTGCAGTGGCTTGCCTTCATAGGCTGTCTTCACAAATCACTTTCAATAAATATCGACAATTACAATTAAAACTTACAAGGAATCGATCCCCGATTTGCAGGCACCGCTGTCCAGAGTCTTATCCTTTAAGCAACATGGGCGACGTGAAGAAGTTATAAATAGAAGTAAAAAGGTGTGCCAAAAGAACGGGAAAAAAGATAATCGAATTGTAATAACTCAGTTTCCATTTAAGCAATCGACATCAAATAATGTGGAAAACCATCTTCTGAACAAATAATTTAAGTTTGTCAGGTCGCTTTGTTAAGATGGCTTGAACAGAAGCTGATCTGAGAAGAATATTAAACCACACTGCTCATTTTTGAGAAAGTACGATTATTTAAATTTGAGTACTGCATCGCTCATTTTCGATGCAATTGTACTCAAAGAAAACCGAGTGCGTTCATGTACTCATTTTTAAGCACCTTTTAATTTACAGTGTAAATACATGTAAAATACATTTTCCTGATAGAAAAAAAAACTACATAAGAACAATACATTTTTCTTTAGTTTAGTATTTTCATGGTTTAAACAATCACTTTACGTATGTGAATCTCCAGTTTTCACGTTTCAGGTGATTTTGAAATTCATAAATATTCTTCGTTATAATATTCTAAAGTATAATTCGTTGAAGTTAAATAAAGATAAAAAGAGATCTCTAAAATTACTTAAGGTCTTAAATTAATAAAATAATTTATTGATAATATAAAGCAAACTATCATACAATAAGAAAATTTTAACAATTACGACAATTTTTACTCCTTTCAGAGGGTTAATATTAGTCCTGTGCTTCTGATAAGAAATGAACCAATGTCCAAAAGATAATTTTGCTATGGCCTCCATGCACATTAATAATATCTTAATTATTTCATAATATATTCTTTACAGCTATTAATAAACCAATGATGGGATGAACTGAGACAACTTCTATATATTCTAAGGTATATTTAAAATGTATAAAGAAATATCACTTTAGTTCCTCAATATGGTGTGACATAGTCAAATTCCTTTATAAAAGTGGCAACTAACGTCACAAATGTTTTACTTTTCGTGCTACTGTATAGTTGCTTCATTAACTTCTACGATAACAGTGAATTTTTTTACAAAAAAATTTTTCACGTTAATTTCATATCCTATTTACTTTGCTACTTTCCTTGGAAAGAGTATGATAAAAGAAACTGGGTTATGAATAAGAAATTGAAAATACAGAAATATTTGTTTGATTTTTTTAATCATTGTTTAGAAATATTTTATTAAACATATTTTAAAACTTTAAAATTATTATTTTTTTAATTTTAAAATTAATTGTTTTTATTTAATTTTAAAATTAATTATTTTTATTTAATTTTAAAATTAATTTTTTTTTATTTAATTTTAAAATTAGTTATTTTTATTTAATTTTAAAATTAATTATTTTTATTTAATTTTAAAATTAATTATTTTTATTTAATTTTAAAATTATTTTTATTTAATTTTAAAATTAATTATTTTTATTTAATTTTAAAATTAATTATTTTTATTTAATTTTAAAATTAATAATTTTTATTTAATTTTAAAATTAATTATTTTTATTTAATTTTAAAATTAATTATTTTTATTTAATTTTTAAATTAATTATTTTTATTTAATTTTAAAATTAATTATTTTTATTTTTAAATTTTAATTTAAAATTAATTATTTTTATTTTTAAATTTTAATTTAAAATTAATTATTTTTATTTTTAAATTTTAATTTAAAAAAATTAAATTTAAACATTCAGATTTTTAAAAAATTTAAATTGAGAGATTTTATATTTCAAAAATTCAAATTTTAAAGATTTACATTTTAAATAAACAATCGTAAAACGTTTAAGTTATAAGTATTCAAGATTTTAAAACTAAAATTTAAAATTTTCCCCAAACCCACCCGGTTGCGACGGGCCTGGCTTCAATTCCAGGGGTTTTGGAAAAAGGCAAATATTACTCTAGGCAAAATATTACTGTAATACATAGCACCTTATTTCCGTGCTGCCATCTTACGGTCAAAATATTAGTAAAAATTTAAAAATTAACTTGGTTCACTGAGATACAGGCGATATATATATCTAATATTT
Organism: Troglohyphantes excavatus; assembly: GCA_963932185.1. NCBI lineage: Eukaryota > Metazoa > Arthropoda > Arachnida > Araneae > Linyphiidae > Troglohyphantes > Troglohyphantes excavatus. Next base: position 51,406,117 of record OZ010666.1, read on the forward strand.
GTTTTTAAGAAAAATATTTTTTTTAAGTGAAATTGAATACAAACAATATTAGGTGATATAATTTTTCTTAAAAAAAAAATTTAGTAGTTAAAATTATTATAAGTTACAAGGTTATTCGAATAAGGCAATAATGTTTTTTTTAATAATACAATATTTAAGTCCTGTAATCATAAAAATATCCACACCAAATATTTCAAATATAGACAGAAAAACAGTCCGAAAAATAACCATTACAATACATTTGTTGACTAATTTCCATTAAAATAATTTCGCATAAGTGATCAAAGATTTCGAAAAAAAATAAATGGCTATTGGTTGTACCACTTACTCATCAAATAACAAAAGCTATGTTATAAGTCTTCCGCCAGTACTCAAAATATATTAAAATTGCACGGAATAAAAATTAAAATTTCAAAACTGTGTATGAATGTTGTTCAATATTGTGTATTTATATAACCGATAATAAAAATCTACAAACTATGTGTAAACTTTTTTTCAACAATTTTTTTTCCTGCAATTTTTCTCACACAACTAAGCGACACTTTCTAAAAATTATCAAACATTGAACTCACAAAGCGAGACAGCTTTCCAGACTCCAGAAAATACAGGTATCTAGGGCTCAACACTTCCCATTCGACCTTCGGCCTGTCTACTTTTACACCGTGACGTCACATTATTTCAAAACGTTTTGTTGACGTTCGATCGGCGTGCTCGGCCAACGTTGTTCCCACGTCACATATGTCAGTCGCAAGCGGTTAATTCATTTTATACAGACACAAAATGTATTTGTAGAACAAAAAAAACATTGACGATGAACATTTGTCTTGTCAGTCACGGAACAACATCCGTCCCGTTGGAAATTGGATTGAATGCGGCTTGTGTCAGCCATTGTTTACATTTTAATGCTAATGATCGCACTGAGGATCTAAAGAGTTTTGGAATCCGTGACTCTGGATCTTAATTGGTGAGTATACTGATGTTATGTATTATAAATAACTTTAATATTTTGTTTTTCCGCTTTTTATATATATTTTGTATTTTTGCTTTTTATCGCATAAATAAAATTTTGGAACAGATGTAGTATAGGACATTTGGCGCTTTTTTTTTTTGGCGACGAAAAATTGCCGTTAAACGTAGCATAGAGTTGCCAGATTGAAAGTCGCCACAAGAATCGGAAAATAACAACAATGTCAGGTGGGGTTCTATACTATAAATTTATCGCCCCTATAAAACACGCCAAAAACAACCTCGCGCGCCAAATGTCCTATACTACATCTGTACCAAAATTTTATTAACACGTCATTGCATTATTATATTTAGCATATTTTTAAAAAATATTAATTAAATTTGTATTTAGCTCAGGTGTTGTCCTCGTCATCTGACCATTATTAATATTATCGTCAATAATTTGTTAAAACTATCTATAATTAATAGCCGAGACGGAATATTGTCACAGTCACTCTTCCTAAACTATGGGGCCTCCGTGGCCGAGTGGATAAAGGCTTCAGCTGGGAAGCAGAGGGTTCCTGGTTCGAACCTGTACGACGGACTTGACTAAGAAAAGAAAAAAAAGTAGTGATCTTGTGATCGGAGGGTTGCCAGCTTCACTACGAAGTACCAGGAATTTCCGTCCAGAACATCCACAAAAATTATCGGCGTGTATAAGGGACTGGTGCCCGATAAATCTGATCGGGGTCCAAAGTCCCGACGTCTATTGAAGGCGTTGGGTGCCAGTTCAGGTGTTGTCCTCGTCATCTGACCATGGTTCAAAAATACGAGGCATCGTTCCCGGGTCGAGATAGGCCCCAAACTGTCGCCAATAGTCCACTGTGCAGCTTTAGTGCGACGTTAATTAATCAAACCAAACCAAAACTTCCTAAACTATGTAACCAATTTTTATTATCAAGGTGTCATTTTAAAGTTAGTGAACTGTAGATGTACCAATACGTGCCAAAACTATAAAATATGAAGTAATTATTTTGCTTATTATGCATTGAAAAAAAATTAATGAAAAATCACAATATTTCCAAAAATAACCCTTTCATTTTAAAACTTGAAAATCCGGATGCCGGATGATGATCGTTTAGAAGCTGCGTGAAACACAGCTTCTAAACGATTTTGCGGTTTTCTGCGATTAGCGATTTGGCTGATATGTTTGCTTTTGCTTGGATGCTCTTCATATATTATGCTAATTATTATATTATCATAGAGTGGAATATCTGAATTATATTAAATGTTCATGCTGAGAGATCTTTTGGTATTTTTTATATTATTTTACCCTTTTATAGGACTTTATTCTCAAGGTTGTCGGTCATATTAGTATTTTTAATAGGTAAATCCCCCCCCCCCCATTTTTTAAAAAAATTTAAGCTTCACTCATATTTTCATCTTGATTGTTTCAAAACTGTATTAGAATATTTTTTCGCTCAGTTGAAGTTTGCGTCATAGAAGACCATTTAACCCTCCAGAACTCGCGTCAAAATGAGTGACCTGAGAACTCGCGCGTGAGAATTTTTCTCACACCACCTATTTACCTCACATTTTTTTTTAGTAAATGAAATATTTTAAACTAAACATTAACTATAACATGTAATTGATAGCGGCAAGGGAAGGTTACAAGGAGAAGCTAGAGAGGGCAGCACCTTCGCCTATGATGTAGAATACCAGATATACTTTTTTTCATCTTGGTGTGAGTATTTCGCTCACGGCGCGAGTTCTGGAGGGTTAACAAGAAAATGTTTGACTTTTTTTATTCTGTCATGAATAAAAAAATTTAATAACCTTTGAAATGCTCGAAATCCTAGTTCAATAATACCTAATAAACATCTAATTGTTTTTACATGTTTGGTTCTGCATAAGTGATCCTCATATGCACCTTGAAAATTAGGTATTATTACAGCTACAATTTTAGCCTTTGTTTTATTTGAATATTTTTCTTTTTCAAATTAAGTATGAATATCACCAGTGAATTTTTCCTCAAAAAAAAAGATCTAAACTTTGCATATTGATTTAATTCAAGCACTCCAATTTCCATTAGCCATATACGGTTTGATCGTAAACAATAGGGTTAAACAATTAATTAAAAAATATATATAAAGTTTCGGAAAAAAAAATTCTTTAAACTTACCCTTCCAAAATCCTTAAAATAGTGTAAGAAATTTCTTGCGGAATGCAATTTCGGGTATATATTGGGAAGGAATATTTTTGGTTGTCTGAATTACGGAGACATTCCTTGGTAAATAGAGTGCAATCAGAATATACACAAATGGTTACGCAGCTGTCAGAGGTACGGCCACAATTTTCTTTTCTGACTTATTGAGTTTATCTCATCGTGGTCCAATGTCCTGACGCCTATTGAGCTTCGTAGGGTGCCAGCTCTGGTGCAGTCCTCGTCCTCTGATCGTTGTTAAAAAACACGAGGCAGTATTTCCTGCGCTTTCCTTAGAGATAGACCTCGAACCGTCGCCAATAGCACATTGTACAGCTATAGAGCGACGTTAATTAACCAACCAACCAGCCTGGCTTATTCTATATAGTTTGATTTTTGTTAATGTCGCACAAGAGCTGCACATTTGGCTATTGGTGACGGTTCGAGACCAATCTCGAAGGAAACACCTGGGAACGATGCCGCGCATTTTTTAACTATTGTCAGATGGCGAATATAACACCTGAACTGGCACCCGACGTAGCCTCAATAGGCGTTCAAGGTCCTGACGCCTATTGTTAGGGCATGCCGATCAGATTTATCGTGCACAAGTCCCGTATACACGTATTTTGGATAGACTCGGCATCGTTTTTGGGTCTTTTCTTTGGGATAGGCCCCGAACCGTTGCCAATAACCCAATGTGCAGCTCTAGTGTGAATTAATTAAAAAACAAACAAACTACATAGACTCAAAGGATGGCCCTAACATAGCCTGATCGAAAATTTTGTTTGGTTAATTAACATAGCACTACAGATGCACATTGGGCTATTGGTGACGGTTTGGGGCCTATCCCGAAGGAAAGACGCTGGAATACTGTCTTGTAATTTTGAACCATGCTCAGATGACTAGGACAACCTGAACTGGCACCCCACACACCTAATGCTTGGTATAAGTGCTTTTAAGCCACTACAGATATGGAGTGCATCAACCTTCTCTAAAGTAGAAAGTTTTGGACTCACAACTCGTGTCTCAGAAGACGAGACTCGAACCCACAACCATTCGATTATGAGCTCAGCATTCTTTCGACCATACTATCTGTCTCCAATAGTTGTAAGTTTTGTTTTGTTAATTAACGTCGCACTGGATCTGCACACTGGGCTAATTGGCGACGGTTCGAGGCTTATCCGGAAGGAATGACTCGGGAACAATTCCTTGTATTTTTGAACCATGGTCAGATGACGACAACGACATCTGAACTCGATCAGGTTTAACGTGCACGAGTCGCGTATGCACGCCCTAACAATTGAAGGATAAGTTCGATTGGTTTGGTTTTGTTAATTAACGTTGCTCTAGAGCTGCACAGTGGGCAATTGGCGACGGTTCGGGGTCAATATCGAAGGAAAGACCCGGGAACACATTCACACACTTCATACATGCACCTCGTTATTCTAGAACCATGGTCAGATGACGAGGAAACACCTGAACTGGCACCCAACGCCTTCAATAGACGTCGGGACTTTGGACCCCGATCAGATTTATCGTGTACCAGTCCCGTATACACGCCAGTATAATTTGTTGGATAAGGATAAGTTTGAACAACGTATTGTTACTTCTCAATGAATCTGGCAACCCTCCGATCACAAGTTCACTGCATTTTAATATTTTAGTCATATTTTATAATTCACACAAAATTATAAAAAGTTCAGTCGTTTGAGATTACCTTCACACAGGGAACAGGGAGCCGAAGCGGATTATTTAACAATGTATTAAATTAGCTCATTCACACAAGAAATTGAGGTTCCCTTTCGTGTAATCTGTCTATGGCAGGTTCACACGTGAGATTATGAAGTGTCAGTTACAGAGTGTCACTTGAACAGCCACCACCCTTGCAACACACATGCCGCTTTGTGTTATGATCTTCCGTCTGAACGCACAAATTTGACTCAATGGAAAGTGATCCACTTCGGAATACAAATATTGATAACCAACAACAGGTCAAGGCCCAACAAGGTTGGTCCATCTAGTGTATCTCTTAACTAACCCTAATGAATACCTAACTTCTTTTTAAAATCCTTTACTCCTGTACAATTAACAACATTCACTGGCAAGTTGTTCCATTTGTCTATTACCCTATTATAGAGTGTTTTCTCCCTTACCGATTAAAATGAGGATTGCCTAATTTAAACCCATTACCTCTCGTTCTGTCAATCATATTAAAATCTAAACCCTCCACACCCCCTTGTTTGATAAATTTGAATAGATGAATCAAATATCCCCTAACCCTTCTCTCTTCCAGAGTATACATATTCAAATTTCTTAATCTATCTTCACAATTCATGCCTGAAAACCCTTTGACCATTTTAGTAGTCCTGTTCTGAATTTTCTTTTACAATTCAATGTCTTTTTTAAGATATGGTGACCAAAACTGTACAGCATACTCATGATGCGGCTTTACCAAACCTTTGTACAATGGCAAGATTATATCCTTAGATTTTGATGAAACACTTTTCCTGGTGTACCCCAACATTCTATTAGCTTTCTTGCTAGCCACTATACATTGATGACTCGTTTTAAAATACTCCTTTACTGTTCTAGTCGGATCACGATCTCGTGTATAAATGTTTCATTAGAGCTACAGAATGTAATTTGTTATTACAGCATTCTTGAAAAAAATCGCTAAAATTTTATTTAAAACTATGAACACATCTTAATACGATAGGTTATTGACCCCTAGATAGTAGTTGAATACATGACCAACCAATCTTTCAATAAAAATAATAGTTTGGTTTAGTTTCCTATTTCAAGATAAGAGGTTATCTTATAATTTTTTATTGTATGTTCATAATAAGAAAACGATTTTTATTTAGTTGACTTAATTGTAATCGAAACATGCATTGCAGGGAGGTTTCATTACTGACTTGCCTTTTGCATTTGTATATATTCGAGCTTTGTGCTTTGATTAGGTTTTATCGCATCAGACAAATACTGATATATTCTTGAATATCATAGATAAAAATTGTTTTCCTTGAACTCTTTTATAAAGTACCATTTTTTCAGGTTAGATAAGTAATTGAAACCTGAAGTAAAACTCCTTTATTATTCATTTTTCAAGTGATAACATATAGATATATTTATTTTCATGTGCTGATCAGTCTGTTCATTTCTGATAATTGTGGCCATGCAGTGTTCCTGTTTAAAAGGTAAGAAGACATTTTGATGAATTTTTTCAACAAGTTATTTTTTAACTCCTTGATAGCTCTAGCATTTTATATAAAATAGTTAGAAATATATTATTTTATTATTTGGATTATTGTTTTAACCCTCTAGTGCATGATTTTTTCTTTTTTAATAACATAAAATTTTTCGTTTTACTTTTTGCCTCTGGACCACTGGAAAAATATACAAAAAAATCCCAAGTGCTTATTTAATTAAATAATCAATTAAAACCGTTGTGTAGCATATATGCAACATCATGCGATAACAAAGCTTTTTTTTTGTTCTAAGACTTCTCCCTGATAGTTTTAACTTTTTACAAGGAAAATACGTTTGGAACATGCAGGAAAACATGCAAACTGAAACAAAATCTATAATAAAAAAATATCTAAGGTAGATAAAAATAATTATTAGTAATTTAAGATTTTTTTTTTTTTTTTAAAGTTTATTTGTGATAAGATTTGAAACAATTTTTGTGCTTGTTGAGGCAAAGTTTCAATTTTTTTACATTTTGAATATTTTATAAAGATAAATCCATTGCAGCCTGTGTTTTTACACTGGTTTCTCTTGCCTTCCCATTCGGGCCAGTGGTCAAACGCATCTCTTCTGACGTCAGGCAGAGGCCTAAAAACAGCAGACGTTTTTCGCCTTTTTTTTTGTCTTGTTGGTCAGAGTGTGTCGGACGTCTCCTTTTCGGTATTTCCTCTTTACAAATTTGACACAGGGTGGTTGCAATTTCTTTTCTGAATTTTTTTTGGCTCATTCCCTGTTTTTTGTTCTGGGCCTCTCTGTTGTATATAATCCAACTATTTATTATTGCGAGATACAACAAATGAGAGAGCAGCCTTAGATACCAATGTCTCCTTACATTCATAGTGTTCCAAATCTTCCAATGTGACTATCTAGTAAATCTACCTCACCCATGTGTTTGTTATAGGCTCTAATTATTTTAGGGAATTCAACTTCGTCACGTTTTTTAGTTTTCTGGTTGTATCGCATTACTGTGGTAGTTGGCTCAACTCCATATAATGTAGAGATCAAATGAACCAGCTTGTTGTCTTTCCACATTATGGAGGATACTGGTCAGTTACCAGTCAGTACAGCCAGTTACGGGAAGCACATCTGCTCATCAACACTTAGAAATTCCTGCATTGAGACAGTCAGAAATATTTTATTCATGTACTTTGTAATAGGTCTAAGTTTGAAAAGGTGATTGTAATCAGTATGATCATAAGGTAACTTATTTACGTTATTGTTGAAATGCAAAAAGCCACGGATTTTCTCAAAGGTGTTTACCACCATTGTACTTTTTACAAGTTCATTTTCCAGCACTGGTTCCATAAATCCCTTAGCAGGCCGTTCATAAGTTAAGAAAAATACCAATTTCAAGATTATTTTGAAGCATACTATTTGAAAATTTAAACACCTTGTTAGGATCTTTTTTGGTGCTGTAAACGACAGTCTGTTGAACCACAGTCATAAAAGCTATCATCTAAAAAGTAAAAGAACTGAAATGGAGTCTCCAAACTGAGTACTTCATTAGGAAGGTCAAAATATCCTAAGAATTTTGTTTCATTGTCCTCTAGGTGCAACTTGTTTGTTTTTTCCACAAATAATGATATTGTTTTTTCTTTCTACCTTTTATTTTTTCTCCCCTATTACCATATGAGAACCCCCAGTACTTGGAAATTGAGATGTAGAGGGCTGCTCGTCAAATCCATCTACTTCTGCTTGTACATACTCTTCCACAATCTCTTCTTTCGAGACCAATAGCTGGTCATCATTTAGAACAGTTTCTAATCGCTACAGGAGAACATCGTCCGGCAAAGGAAACAAACTTTCAAACTCATCATCGGAAGAGGAACAGTCTTCTTCACTTCCAAGGGGCATACAAAGAAGTTCTGAGATTTCTTACGACATTTTTATGCTCCTTTTTCCCATCTTTATCTACAAACGTAAATGTTTTGGACATCTAAAACCAAAAAAATATCCCCAAAAATAAATAAATAACGAAAAAATCGCTAAAAACTCACATAACTAAAAAATAGCGCTCCTGAAAATGTTCGGCTAAAAAGTTCATTTAGCCCATGATGTAGCAGATATGAAACACATGTAAATGTTGACGTAATTACTAAAATAATTTTCAAAAAGTATGAAAATATAGTTAAATACAATCTCCATACCTCTGGTATTAGCTAGGATTTTTTGTAAATACAGATTATACTTATAAGTAATAAAACTATCTTTGAAAACTTTACCTTCATGAGCCAGTTTTAGAACTACAGACTTCGAAGTAATTGATTGCATTTATCACAATTATTTTATAAAGATTAGTACCCATCGGTGGTTATATGAACTAGGTACATGGTTCCCTACGTGACAATACTACAATAGTTAACATAAAACTCAATAGATGCAACTAGTGGTCATTTTAAAGTTGTGTAGCATATATGCTACACTATGCATTATAGGGTTAAACAATATTTTAAAGTTATTTGATATGCTGTCACCGAATTCTCTAACAAACCGAGCATATACATGATAAGTTATTTTTAAATAATATAATGAAGCGAACTCGCAGTATACAGAAGAGCCGCAACGGTCACTTTACATATAATGAATTACACAGAAAGTGTGATCGACAGAGTTGAATGATAGCTCACAGATGAGTGCTTTGTGGCTGATGAACTTCCACGTGTTAAAAATTTAATACGAGTTGGATCTGCTTTGTTTACGTCTGCTGAAGGCATGTTATAAACTACCCCATCAGTGGGGCACATGTAAAAGCTTTTGAATAATTACTTTAACTGATATTTAAAATGAGAAATTCTTTACAAATAAATGTAAAAAAATTCACCAAAGAAAAATGTGTAAATATTTTTATGAATCGATTTTTTAGTAATTTATAACAACATTAAAAGTAATTTCCATTCCCCCTACACAATTCATTAAGACTAATTATAAAAAGTATTTGTATAGAAAATGTCATCAAAATATAGTTTTATTTAAACTTACAAGAATTTAAATTCATCTAAAAAACTTAAAACTTTAAAATAATGCGAATATGCCTTTTTAAAAACTTTCATTGTCGGAGCAAATATACATATTATTATAATTTGACTTTCTTGAGAAAGAGGTTCCATATAAAAATGTAATTTTTTTAAGTTTAAAAAATAATAATAATGATTTTGTATTGCAATTTTCTGATTTAGTAATGTAGGTAATTTTCTTACCTCAATTTGAACATTTCTTCATTTGACATTTTTCTTCCTAAAACAAATAAGGAAATATAACTAGCAACCACTTTATTGGAAGACCCTGTTTTATTATCTAATTTTATATAAAAAAACAACTATTTACTATTATTTGTTTGTTTAAATACGTGAGAAACAAGTATTATGTGACTTAATAGCTATCCAGAATAAAAAATTAAATATATTAAAATTGCGAATTAGTATTACGTCGATGCCTTAGCCTGCAGGTGTAGGTGCAATTTTCGTGAACATTAGGTTTGTAAATCCCAATCATGTAGCATATTTTAATAGGTGAAAAATTGCTTAATTGACACTTAAAGAGTGTTGTTTTTCGTTCCTTATAATAGCGCTACAAACTTTTTCAAATGTCTGTCTTAAAATACTAAACTCAGTGAATTGTCACTTACTATATCTATTTAATAGGTATCTATGTGTTCCTAAACATATTTATGCGTGTTGAGTTTTCCTTTGTTGCATTGCAGGTGCAGAAATTTGTTTGGTGGCACCTGTTGTCGGCAGTCGGAAATGGAGTGATACCTGATGAAAATACAACGCAATCCTGGTTTACATTGGAAGTTCAATAGTCATTGAAAAATAATATTTGCGCAAATGGAGATGCATAAACACAGGTCGTACTCATTCGGAGCGTGGAACGTTCGTGGACTCAGCGAAAAGAAAAGAGAAACCTTTTCCGAGATTAGAAGGGAAAACGAGGATGTTGTCGTCCTCACAGAGACAAAATTGCGAGGTGTTGGTGAAGAGGTGCTTGAAGATTACATTCATCTCTACAGTGGCATAATCAGTGGTAAACCAAGAGCAGGTGTTTCCATTCTAGTGAAAAAAGAACTTGCAAATGGTTTGAAATGGGCATCGGTGAATGAAAGGATCATCATGGCCAAATTGAAGATCCATGGACGAAGTGTAGTTGTAATCGGTGTCTATTGGTTGGACGATTGTGCTACATCCGCCAAAAAAGATATCTTCCAGAGCGGCCTGAAAAGCGTAGTGGAAGGCGTTGGTAAAGAACACGATCTGGTCATTTTAGGGGATTTTAATGCGAGAGTTGGTGTAAAAGCGGACAGTCTCGTTGTGGGAAGCTATGGTGATTCTGCGGTCAACAACAACGGCTTTAGGCTGACTGAACTTTGCAGGGATCTGGGTTTGAAGATACAGAATACTTTCTTTAATCACGAAGACAAGCATAAGTACACTTGGTACCATCCTCAACAGTCCCGCAGAACCTTGATTGACTTCTGCATCACCAGGCAAGATTCGTCCTTTTTCGTTGAGGACGTTGTGGCATGCAGGTGGTTGGAGTGCGGAACCGACCATGTATTTCTTGAGGCAACTATATCATTCCAGCTACAAAACCGAGATGAACCTCCAGTACATCACGAATATATCGTTGACTTTAAGAAATACAGAACTTACTTGTTGTACAGTAAAACTGTTCGAGCTTCGTATAAGGATTACTTGGAAACTGCTATCGATTTGTCTGTGGCTCGTTCAACGGAAGAAATGTACCGATGCTTGAAGGATAGTATACATTCAGCGGCATTTCATGTGTTGGGATCAGAAAGGGAAGACAAGCGCGGAGAGTTTTTGTGGGACCAAGAAATCAGGGACTTGCGAGAATTTCGGCAGAGAAGGAGATACCAGTCTCAAGCAGATAATTTATATTTAAAAAATATTACTACTGAATCCCAGTTGGAACATATTAAGAATGAAGTCTGGGAAGGAATTTGTTCAGCAATCGATAATACTGATAAATACAGGAGGAACAAAGTTGCGTGGGATATTGTTAATGACTTACAGAACAAGTCTCCCAGGACTTTAAAAACGAATGGTGAACGGTTTGCTTACGAGGCATGTCGCAAGAATGATAAAAGGGATTCTGAAGAACCTTTCTCCCCTACAGACAATTTGTGTACTTCCAATGAACTAATTCCTGATGACATTACACATATTAACATTAACGACGTGTGTAAGGCTCTTGAACATTTGGAAGATTGTGACGTTCCTGTCCCTGGTGGACTGACAATAAAGTTATTGAGTAATAGTAGCAATAAATGTAAGATACTCTTGAAGGATTTGATTCAGAATATCTTTAATGGCGATGGAATACCGACAGAAATTACAGAAATGTATTGTACTGATATTGTTAGGGTTAATGGGGAAATAGTTGCACCTAACAATAGCAATTGTTTTATGCATTCCATAATGAAAATTATGAGAGTAATTTTGAAAAATAAGCTTGAGAAATATGCTCCGATTGCAGACATTCGTGAAGTAATACCAGTAGAATCTTACTTGGACGCTACATTTATTCTACGTCAAATTCTTCAAAAAAGTATGGATAAAAAAATCCCACCATTCCACTTTGTATTCATAGATCTTATAAATTCTTTCTTCGACATTGAGTATTCAAATCTGTTCGAATTCCTTGTCAAAGAGAGAATTCCTGATAAATTAATAGCAGTCATCAAGCATTTGTATGACAAAAACAGCATTAGAATAGTAGAGTCTGGTAGATTGTTAGAGGAACCTTATTTAAACAAATGCCTTGCGTATGATTTTAGTTTGTCTTGTATGTTGTTGAAAATGTATGTGAAAAAAGCACAGAAATCTTGGAGTGAGGAAAATTTAAAACATGGAGTCGCAATCGGAAACGAAAGATTGCTTTCACTTTTCTTATGCGATTCTAAATTAGTAATCGTAACAAAAACTAAGGCGAATATGGAATTAATAATTAGAAGTTTAAGGCTTCATCTACTGAATATAGGACTCGGCTTAAATCTTAAAAACGTCGAATATTTAGGAAAAGAAACCCTTGAAATTGACAATACAGCAATACAAGGGAAAGATGTCATGAAATTTCATGATTCGATACTAGAATTAGATGGCAGGAATTTGGAAGAAATCTTCCAGCGCATATTGGACACAAAAGAAGCGGTCGGAATACTTCACCCTGTGGCACGAGACGAAATGGTAACGCAGCAAAACAAAAGACGGATTTTCAGATCCATTATTCGAAGCCTTCTGGTGTACGGATGCGAAACGTGGACAATCACTAAAGATTTGAAAAAGCCCTTTGAAGACGCCGAACTGAGCTACTGGAAGTGGTGCTGCGAAAACTACCCCCAGAGGTACACAAAGCAAGAAATATTCGACTTGATGAATGTCAAGGAAGCTGTTTCGCGCATTATAATGTTGAAAAAGACTGCTTGGTATGCGCACATCATGGAGAGTGACAACGCGGGTTGGGTAAGAAGCATATTAGATTGGGAACCTGAGGGGGTGTCGAGATGTGGTAGACCCAGGAAGAAGTGGGTGGATGGCTTGGACGACTTCTTGAATAGCTTTCAAAACTATCAAGTTTTCTTCCAGAAAAAGAAGCAGGTGCGTAGGCGTCACATGGTGACTACCATCCAAAATTATATGGTAGATTCTGAGAATATAGCAGGATAGGAGGAGTCAATTACAATCGTAAATCAAAATCTTATATTAAGTTTCATTCAGTCTGTGATTATTTACTGTTTATGAAGCGTTAATTGTTACTAGGTATGTATTTGTGTTAATGCTTTATTGATTATTTACTATTTTAAATATAAAAAAAGTGTTTTGGGATGAAATACACTCTACATTATTTTTATTGCTGTTTAAATTATAATACATATTTGTTGAGAACTCAAAAACCCGAAAAGACTATGATGTTAAACTATGTATTGCATAAATTATTAATGAAGTAAAATATTAAATGTAAGGTAAAAAAGAAAGTTATTAAACAATGCATAGTAAATTTCTTAGAATTATGTTTAAATATTTATATTTAAACGTAAATTATTTTTCAAAAATTTTCTTATATTGTAAAGTTTTATTATTTTTTTATTGGAAGAGAATGTCAAACTTGAACACATATTTTCAAAAATGCTACTTATTATAGTAATTTGATATTGTTTTGAGCTGTTATGTTTTAACTAAATATATGTGCTACAAACAATGATTTTGTATACAATTTATTAAAGGTTATTTTAAATATAAGCAAGCAAGCTTATATGCAACACTTTTTGTAAATAGTATGTAAATAGGGTACAAACCATAGAGTAATGATATAAATAGAGGAATAAAAATGCTGATTTCCGTGTGTCCAACATTGAAACCACGTGATAGGTGGAAATGCCAATTCATTCATGTGCTTTATATATTACTTGGCAGGCCTTGGCGACTTTAAGAACTGAACGAGATCGAAGTATTGTAATAAGGTTTTGTGTTTAATTTTGTATTTAAATATCGTTTTTTTGAACGAGTGTCACCATTTAAGGGAGTTTAACAGATATATTAAGGAGATTTTTCGTATTTTGTAGTTTTGAAATAATTGCGTTACGTTTTTATGTAAACAATTTACCATAAGCGAAGTTCTTTCAATAGTTATTTTGTAAACTTCAATAAGAAAATATGAACAATAAAACCTGAGAAATATAAAGAGTTTTGCTTCTTCGAGTATTGAACACAAATAAAATATTTTCGTTTCGTTAATGAAGAGGAAATATTTAGCGCATATTGTTTGAAAATAACTAAATACGTACATATATGTTAAAATGTTGAATACGGGCAGAACTCCTTATCATCAAAAAAGAAGAAAGTGCGCCAAATTTGAAACTCCTGCAGATGTCTGACCGCCAAATGTGGCTGCGCTATAACCACGTGATTAGGTTTTTCTTTTCAATGTTGACACCGCGGCCATACGAGAGTCTGGCATTGGAGGCGCTCTCTATTTAATATTACAACTCTCTGGTACAAACGGACGTAGTAAATTAACACTTCGTATACAACTGCGCATTATATAAAAATGTCTATTTTATTTCATTATACATTTTTAAACAGTAATAAATAACAAATACTTGATTTAATTAATTAGATAAAATCAATTTTAATAAAAATAAAATGTGTTTATTCAGGAAATGACCGAAGGAAAGTTACAAATTTAATGTTATTACTTATTAAATGTTTCACTTTTTATTATGTTGCTTTGATAGTTGTTAGAATTTTTTTTATATTTCTTGTCGAAGTAAAATTTTGGAAGTTTAGTATATTGCATTTGATTTTTTTTAATGTACAGGGTGTATGAGAATTATTTTTACAACTTTGAAGCGCAATAACGCATTTGGCCGTGGCTGTCTACTACGTTTCGAGATAGTTGTAAATATAATTGTCACACTTTGTGCAATCAATTTTAATTAATGTATTTCGTAGTCTTTCCCTGAGAAACTTCTATCCCTTACGTTTGTAACCGCATGACTTGTATTATATTGGAGTAAATTAGTTGGGATTTATTGTATAGTTTATAAATAAATTGCACAATGTTGTGTTTTTGTAGAGATGTTGGGACACACTATGTACAGCCGCGGAAAAAAAAACGAACCACCGATGATAATTTCGTTAGTTTTTATAGTAGAGCTCAACTTAATATACCATTTTGTAGGGAATAAGTCTACTACACATTGATATACAAAAAATTTACACACGGGACTATCTTCATATTAAAATCCGCACCAACTTTAAAATTTCCAATAGCAACACCCAATTTTGATTCAATATTTAGAATCTACGACAAAATTCATCGTTGAATATCAATTTGTAAGTCATTTGGTTAAGTAGTTTTTTAATTATGAATATCGAAAGTTTAGAACTCGTAATGTTAAATGAATTTCTTAAACTTTTAATCATATCTTTCGAAATAATAATTTTAGAAAGCTGATATTTTTTATCTGTGTTACTTCTAAACAACCCAAATAAAATACACTAACTTTCATTCCTTATATGTATATTTTTTAATTTTATATAAATTAGGATATTAATATTCATAAAATTTATGAATAGCAACCATGCTATATTTTCATAGTGATGGATTTAAAAAACGTTTTATATGCATATCTAAAATTTCATGATTTTTCCCCTTTGTTAGTTTTTGGGTTATATTTAAATGTGCATCAAATGATCATTTAAGGGGTCATACACAAATTTAAAATCTGCAAAACTTAACAGAAATCTACTAATTTTGAGAATTAAAAGCGCTGTGATCGCGTTGGCATAAAATTCTAAATTCTTATATAAAGACGAGGGGTATACGGGAGTGGGGGAATGAATGACCACGAAAAAAGAACAACCACGGCTAACGCCAAAACATTTTCTACCAGCGTACTTCATTTCGAAGTCTCACCAATACTTTGTCCTATGTGGAAGTAGCCCCTCAAATAATATAGATACATATCGTCTAATATCTCTGCACATAAATGTAGGACATTAACGAAAATTTATATGTAGATTATTTTGAGGGCGGGGAACATTTCTGCGCTATTAAAAGTAGGTATTGCTATCGAAAATTTTAAATTTGGTGCGGATTCGAGTATGAAGATAATTCCCTATGCAAATTTTTTGTATATCAATGAATAGTAGACTTTATTCCCTACAAAATGGTATATTAAGTTTAGCTCTACTATAAAAACTAACGAAATAATCATTGGTGGTTCGTTTTTTTCCCCCGGCTGTACATTCCTACAGGTTGTAATTTTTTAAAATCATTTTATGCTTATGTTATTTAGCATTAATATAACGAAATGTAAGTCAATTTCTTGGTAATTGTTATTAAAATAAACTTGTTACTCAGTTACAATTTTAACTAATTTTTTCAATTGTATCTATATCAGTCGTACCTGTTGCTAATGCAAATTTAATACTTTGTAATACAAATTTAAGAATATTTTTTGATTATTGTAATACTGTGATAATAAATTTGTTGCTTTCACATGACGCTTTCATATGATGCTTTCACATGGCGCTTTCACATTGTAGGATCACTAACAACTCATCGTAGGTATAATATAAATTTTTATCACAAGTTACTTAAATGCAATTTAATTTAAAATTTGAGGAACTTGTTTTTCAAGTAGTCGGATCCATTCAAGTTAAATTTGTAAAAATAATGAAATCTTTTCACACATTTTGCTTGATTTTAAACTTATTGTATGGCATATCAAGGTATATTTTTCGTTTAAAATTATTTATGTGTATTATACATAAAAATGGAAAATTAAATTCTTAGCTAAGATTATTTTCCAGAAGAAACCTGGCATCTAGATATAATAAGTAAATAAGTATACTACTAGAATCTAGTAGTAACAAGTATATATATTTAGATAATGTACATTATCTCATTTTAAATACAAATTTTAAGTACAATTTTACACATAAAAATATGTTTTTAGGCCTTTGTAAAAAGTAAGGAACCTTTTTTTTTGTTTTAAATCTGATATTTACTATTATATATGGACATACCCCATTCGACAGCCCATTCCAATATATTTATTAAATAATTTTTCAAATATCAATAAGAGCAGGTATAAAACGAAATATGTATGTTAAGTATTTTAAATTATGCTTCGTAGGAAGCATTTACGAGTGTTTGTGTCGTATTTCTGAAAACGTTACAAATTTTATAAATAAAACATATAAAAATCTACACGAATATGTTCTAATATGTTGCAATTATTTTATACAGCAAAATCTTAAACATTAAACTTCAACATTTACATACAACATATAAATAATAACAAAATAGCGAATGATAAATAACAGACAAAAATTACTTTATTGGTAAAATTTAATTTACCATAATAAATAAAATATTTTTTTTGCAAATAAACATATTTTCTCGCAACTTTTCCAAGGAATTTGAAAAATAGTATTTGGTATCAAATTGTCTATCTTTTTTTTAAAAATATCAATCGATAATAATTCCTTTCTCATAGGATATATACAATCTTAAAATATTAATTTCCCATTTTAATCATCAAAATGTAATATCTATAGTACCATTCATATTTTATATATATTTTTTAACAGCAGAAAATACTGATAATTGTTTTCCATTCCATATAATATATAATGACGTTACAAATTTTGTAATAATTGTCCTGAAAAATTAGGGAAATTTCAAGGCATTACCACACCACATTGTGCACTAAAGCATCAAAATTACTTTTTAGAGTTTAAAATATAAAGTAGCAGTAGAGATAAAAATTTAAGAATTTTTATCTTCCCGGAAACTGTAAATATCTTTTTAAAATGACTCAACAGCATTTTAAAGTTAGAATAATAAGGTATTTCTTAAATTTCTCGGTAGATGGCGACACTAGCTTTTCTTAATTAAAATGGAAATGTTGGTTCTCGCTTTTCCTCTACAAGTACATCGATAATTCCGCATTTTAAAAGTTTCTTATGATAAAAAGTGCGCTAGAGGATACATAAGCAATGAGTCGCTCTTAATACAAGTACAAAATATCAACAAAATTGTTTTCATAGTTATTAAATTACATTACATATAACAGCAATTTTTTTTACTAAGAAATATTTTTTTTGTGTGAATTATCAATTATCCGGATACTTGTTTATCCGGATGGGGTATGGTCTCAATGGATTCAGATAATTGAATTTATACTGTATTTACAAATAAATATTAAATTATATATGCCTTAATAGTGATAATTAGACCGTGTTATGTGACAACCGGTCAACCCATTAAATGTTCATTTTAAGAAAACTGGCTTTAAAGGAAACTACACAACAGCAAAAATCATGCTGTAACAATTCGTTACATGTCCATTGTTGGTGTTGTATGTTCAAAGCAGCTGCTATTTTTTTAGCGTAGAAAGTGAAACCTTAAGTTTCCATTTACGTTGAAAAAGATTTTTTTTTCAATTTGTGGGTTAACCGCAAAATTTAGTTGAATTTGACACATATTAAAACTGTATTAGTGATTAATATTTCCCAATCCTCGGATATTTAGTTTGAATTGTTGTTAAATTTAATATAGTCTGATGGGAATAAATACTAAGTGATTAGTTTTATTAATTTAGTTGCCACATCCTCATAGTAAAATAAGTAATCTTTACAGTTTTTGTGAATAATCTTTAGTTTCCACACAAAATAAAAAATATTTTTTGCACATTCAGTTTGGAGAGAACCAAAATTGAAGATAATTTTGTTACTGTACTATTTGAGGGATTTGCTGCAAAAAGGATGTAGCTCCAAGCTAGGGGAATTTGGAGTTACATGTCTTGTGGTAAAAAAAACTTGCTCGTTTGGTGCCAGAAAGATGTAGCTCCAATCGTTAGTTCTCGCGTTACTCAATAGATGACAACGCAACTCATGAGCTTGACGTTACAGAGGAGGAGTTGCTTGATTAAAAATGTAATTTTTTGTTTTTAAAACCAAGTTATATGTTATATTTTAATTGAAATTTTCTTTAAATAAAATAATATTATAATAAATGTTATTTTTTTTTTGTGAAATATTTTTCAGAGACAGACAGAGGTTGTAAGAAATAGGTAGCTCCAATAATCCAGCATGTTCCACGTCATCTGGAAGATATATTTTTGAGTGAAAATAAAGTCATACTATGTAAGAACAATTAAGAAGATTGATCAAAAATTATATCTTCACACAACTTGAAATTTTGAATTTTTAAACGTTTTTTACGGCTTTCTGCAAACTTGAAAAATTGGAGCTACCTTCTTTTTACAGCAACCCCCTCATTTACGTTTATATTTTTATTCCAAATATCGAACTTCACAAATATCAAAAAGGCTATTTTAAGCTTATTGGTACAAGAACATGAAAATTATGTTCAAAAATAATTGTGTACCTAAAAAAGTTACTTTTTTAAGCTGAGCTACATATATGGGTAAAAAAATTAAGCGGTTCTTGTTTAATTACATACACTAAATGGAAGTTAAAATAATTTTCTAAAAAAAAAAAAACCAGCAACAAATAAAACATTAATACTTTTCAACTTTATGCGTAAAAATAATTAATAGATCAAACTAATTAAATTAATTTTGACACACAAATACCATACATACCATTAAAATTAATTTCGTAAGGCGTACACATGTTTTTCAATCACCGTTTCAATGAAAAAATCCTCAAAAGAGGAAAAAATGCTTTATTCGTTATTAAATCTAATATGATTGTTATTAAGACATACAGATTCAACTGGTTTCCAATTAAAAACAGGTGTTTGGTTGTTAAGCTATAAATTTAATTCGTGTCTAATTAAGTGATGTGTCAATGTCTCCATAAATCTTTCAATCCCTTTTGATAGTAGTTTGCTATGCACATTACTGAACTATTTGCGTTATGGATTCTGATATTTTCTGCTGCATTAAATTTAGATGCCAAGGGAACACAAGAAGATATATCAGAAATTAGTGAGTATTACTTATAGTAATTAATAAAATTCAGACAGATACTTTATTTAATATTCGGTGATAAAGAACACTTACTTGTAAAAGACAAAAAAAAATTATCGCTTTGTAGTCTCCTTTTAAATACTTAGGTAGTCTCTATTTTTGGATGTTAACAGACAAAAAAAATTATCGCTTTATAGTCTTTTTTTAAATACTTATGATAGTCTCGATTTTTGGATGTTAACAGACAAAAAAAAATTATCGCTTTATAGTCTTCTTTTAAATACTTATGATAGTCTCGATTTTTGGATGTTAACAGACAAAAAAAATTATCGCTTTATAGTCTTCTTTTAAATACTTATAATAGTCTCGATTTTTGGATGTTAACAGGAAACGGTGCAGATCTTCAAAAAATCGGATTTTCAGTTTATGGCGTTTGGGGTTTACAATGTCATTGCCTATTGTTTGCTACTAAGTGTTTGAAAAAATTAACATATTAAGTTATATAAAATTCGAAAATAAAATGCAAACAAAAGTGAACAAGCCCCCTTTTGGCAAGCAGTTACTATTCGAAAATTTTAAAATTTAATTTCTTAAAATAAAGCCAATATTTCGTGAATTTACTGATCTTAAATAGTTGAGAAATATTTGGCACGGGAAGACCAAAAAATAAATTTAGAATTACATAAATTTAGAAGTATACTAAATGCAGAAAATATTGTGATTGCATGTTGTGTGTGTTAAGTATTGTTTTCCCTACATGTATAAAAAAAATGTTCAAATTGAATTAATAGTACTGTAGTTGCACTGCTTATTATAAGCACACAAAATTATCAATTTCTGTTCATCGCAAACAGTACATTTCCCTTAAAGTAAAAAATACAATTCGCATTTTTTTTATGGAACACTCATTTGTAAATATAATTTTCCGCATAGTTTTGGACACTTATATTAATAAAAATATATATTAGCCGTTGCTATTTTGTAAGTCGCATATTACTAATGTGGTTTCTAATTTTCTTTTGCATAGGTATTATTTCCAGAAACAATCCAAAAGTGGGTGCTAAATAGCGTCATATGAGAACTGTATGTTAAATTCGCTATGGTGTAGTAATATGATTGCAATCTGCACAACAGAAGGCTTTGTTCAGTTTCTTTATGAATTTATTCGAAAATGTTTCGGTGTACGTTCACTTTCATGGCTCTGCTTCTTTGCATTTTCATTATTATAAAAATAAAATAATTCAATATTTTAGAAAAATGTTAGGTTTTACTCAGAATTACATGGAGATTATGTGAAATAATATAGGACTTTATATTCGAATTCAATTCCAGACTACGCTTTTTCTAGAAATTTTTGAAGTGTACCAACACTTTTGGGAGCCACTGTATGTGTCATGGCTTGCGGAATCAGCAGCCGCTAAAACTAAAAGACGTTACCATTTAGAATATGGTTGCATCCCTCCGTCAAGAAATTCAATTAAGTGTTGAATGGAATTGTTTAAAATAACTTGGTCCTCACACCATAATGAAACATCGTCTTCTGCTCTGTCTCAATAACAGTGCTGTAGCAAATTTCTCATGCGGTTTTCATAGGGCGCTATTTAACGCCCCATATTGTATTCTGGAAATAACAATTATGCAAAAGAAAATTTAAAAACATGTTAGTATAGCGTGACATAAAACAAACACTTTTCATAGTTTTTTATTTACATATTTTTGTAATGTGTCCAAGGTTTTTCGGACCCTTTGCATTAAATGTGCAAGACACTATAAATTAATAATTACTAGAAAATAATCTTATATGTTTTCTAGGAACAAATGAGATAACCCAAAGTTATCAACAAAATGGTGGATTTTCACGATATGGAGGACATTCTCCAGGAGGCAAGAACAGAGGATATTCTCAAAACGGACAACATCCTCCGAACAGGTTCACCCCAAGCGGACAATCTCGTCAGAATACCAGATTTTCTCAGAGTGGAAAATCCGGTCACAACGCAGGGTTTTCACAGAACGGGAAACCTTTTCGGAATGCAGCATATTCTCCCAGAGGAAAACCTGCACTGAATACAGGATTTTCAAACGGCAGGAAACCTTCACAAAATACTGGATTCCCCCAAAGTAGCAAATCTCCACAGAATACAGCGCACAATCAGGGCGGAATACCTCCACACAGTACAGGATTGAATTCGATCGAAAAATCTCCACAGAGTGCAATACTTTCCCATAGCGGGAAATCTCCACAGGAAACAGGATCTCCTCAGAATACAGGATTCCCTGAAGATAAACCCTTTCCTCATTACAGAAGTGATACCCAAACCACATTTGTTGCAAGTGGAAACATTATTCCACATGACATGGTAAGTACTTCGATCTCATTGCACACACGTAATATTATGAAAATTGTTTTTAAAAATATGATGTGACAGAAAATTTTATTCTACATTTTCTTGAGATACTTTCGTGTTCTTAAACCCTTATATTAAATAATTATCATCGAACATAATTGCACTTTCACATAAAATAGTAATGAAAATTGATTTCGTTTTTCATTTAACACTTCCAATAACTCTTCTACGTTCAAAACAGAGTAATTTTCCATCTGATTTAAGCGAAGCTGAAAAATTCCAGTTAAAAAATATCCATATTCTACTTTCAATAAACGTTTTAATACATACACCATTCCTCATAATTCCACTAATACTTCAGTTATGAATCTAGGTTGATGATCATTTCACAATTAATCTGAACAACAAAATAACTTTTTTAAAGAATTGGAAAGCTCTGAAAAATTCGGAACTTGTACATTTGTGTGAAGAACTTGTACATTTGTGTGAAGAACTTGTACACTTGTGTGAAATGCAATGTGTTGCAGCAGTTCATGGAAATAGTTTTTACTCTCTTACTTGTCGAGACAGGAAACTGTCGATTTTATGTAACATTAGGTTTTAAATGGGGTTAAGTTATTTACATAATTATTTTACATCTTATATGGTTTATATACATATAGCAAAATACCGCTTCAGGTTCCCACTTGGCGTGGTATAGCGTGTTGTTGGCCAGTTTTTAACAGAACCTTTAGAGTTGTTGGGTGTTCGTCATAATGAAATATTTAAGTTTTGTTTTTTAGTAGTTTAGTTCTTCTAATCCTCAATCACACTTGTCAAACAAATAGTGGATATTAGGTCAAGCGCTAATAGGAGGATGCACCCAGTAAAAATATCTAAAGATTATTATTTTTAAAGATTCTATTTTATTTTTAAATTGTTGTAAAAACATTTTTTGTACTATCTAAAACTGTGATAAAACGAAAGCGTCCAAAAATTCTTTCTTTTGTAGGCAACAAGTTTGTTAAAAGTAAATAAAAAAATTACTAGTAAATTTTTGTGAGTAATTACTTTTAATAAATAAAGTAGTAATAATTTTTTTGTATTGATTTTTTCGGTATACAATTGAATTTGTACAACGGGATTTTTGATAGTATTCTTAAAAAAACATCATAAAACGTAATTTAATAATTGTACAGAATAAAAATATATTTCGGATGGTTTCTCTTCGATATCGTTAATTTTTTTACAACTATATTAATGTACATCAAGTTATGTTCATTCCATTATATAATAATAATTTCCAAAATAAATTATAAAATACCTGTTAAAATGATTAATAGTATTCTGAATATCTCACATAATATGCATTAAAATAGCTAACAGATGAATAAGTGTTATTACGTGCATATATTACTAATTTCATAATACTGGATCTATGTTGGTATTTTTTAATAACAGCTAATCTTGAGTGAACACGATCCTATTGAAGAAGTTGACGGAGGACTATTAATTGAAGGAGATATAGTAATTCCAGCGGATACAGCGTTCAGAAAAACTTTTAATCCAAACAATCCTCTCTTATGGGAGAATGGCGAAGTTCATTATGAAATGGATGACAGTAAGTGAAAACAAATAGTTATATATCAAATGGTTAGATTTTATTTATTTAAAAACTTAAAGTCATAAAAGACTGTAAAAACTTATTTAATAGATTTAATTTTACTTAGTTTATTTATATATAATCGAGTAACATTTAGACATGAGTTCATTTAATTGCATACGTTTTATTCATTTTTTTTAACGGTTGAAGGAATAATTAGGCGAACTCATACTGTACCATTATCATATATACCCAGGGCATTTTTTACCGTTATGTGATCTATGTTTTTAAGTGAGTTGTGATTCTGGATAATTAGGCGAACTCGTGATCTATTCATTAGTATATATACCCAGGGCATTTTTTACCGTTATGTGATCTATGTTTTTAAGTGAGTTGTGATTCTGGATAATTAGGCGAACTCGTACTCTACTCATTAGTATATACTCAGAGCATTTTTTACCGTTTTTTTACCTATATTTTTAAGTGAGTTGTGATTCTGGATAATTAAGCGAACTCGTGCTCTACTCATTAGTATATACTCAGGGCATTTTTTACCGTTATTTCATCTAAGTTTTTAAGTGAGGTGTGTTTTTAAGAGTTTTTATGGGATTAGATAATTACAAATAGATTTAAAAAAATTAAACCAGAATTACTGGGGCCCCTTATTGAAACTTGTGGTTACACCACACCTTTTCTATGTGGAATCTACAAAATCCGGGACAGGCAGAAACAGGGCCGCCTTTAGCTGACACGAGGCCCTGTGTGAAACTAACCGCAAGGCGCATTTCAGTTTGAAGTGTTAAATAAATACCCCCCCCCCTAAAAAAATCAAACTATTTCAATTTGATTACAATTTTATAGTGGTGCAGAGTCCATTTTCAATGCAGAATCTTCGAAGAAAAAATTCACAGCACAAATGAATCGGAAGATTTAAAAATGGAATATATGTTTTATTTTAAGTCTATGAAACATATTCCCTTTTTATTTCTTTCAATCCAAATGATTAGTAAACATGTGTGTTCTAAGGTGTATGAGTAATGGGAAATTAAAAAATTTTAGTGGAAATTTTTTTTCTTTAAAAGGGAATTAATTTTCCTCTAAATTTTTTTTTTTTAACTGGGCGGGGTTCTCTTCTAAACGCGCGGAGGCCTGTGCGATGGCACACGTCGCACACCTCTAACAAAGTACCTTGGCTGACTAAACATTATAGTTATACAAAAATGTGTTTGATAAATTTTAAAAATGCAAAAAATGTACTTAAGTAGACAGGTTTATTTAATGTTTTTAAAATTTAGGAATTTGAGGCACGTCTAAAATGTTAATGGTAACTCCAAGCCAGTGGTTCTTAAACTTTTGGTAGCCACAGATCACCAGGTTAAAAATCAGGCATTGCGCGGACCACCACTTTCAATTAACAGTAAAAAAATATTTAGGTATTAAAGATATGTGTAATTCATATACTAAATTTAATTCAGATCTTAAAAAAATACTATATATTTCAATAAATGTATTAATTAAGAGATATAACTATATCTTAAATTTTGTTCTCTCTAATTAGATAAGGTATATTTTGAAACTAATTAAATCATGTGTACAGTTTAACTCTAATTATCCGAGCTCCTGTTATCCGGATCAAATAAAGCTGATCTTCAATTAACCAGATTGCTTTGAGAAAAATTAATAAGCAAAATCCATATGTTAAAAGTTTCTTATCGGTAAATGATATTGTTTTTAATAGTCATTAAAAATTACATTACATACGTTTTCGTTTGATTCGAGTTTTTCCTAAGAAATAACCTTTTTTTGTGTGAACTATTCAATCATCCGGGTATTCGATTATCCGGATGGAATAATTGGAGTTCTACTGTGTTTATTTGATTTCAGATAATAACGATAATATTTCAAATTATTATTTTTTTTTAATGCCAAAGCAATTTAAGAAGGGAAAAACAACTTTTCCTTTACAATAAATAAAATTTTGTATGTTAATGTATAAAACTGAAATACCAACTCCAAAAAATTTATTTAGTGTAAAGGAAAAGTTGTTTTTAGTACTATGAAACCTGTATTCTAATTTTTCATATACTACATCTAATTCGTAGACAGGAGGTTATGAAGCATTGTTATGCTGAACAATATTTAGTTGGTTTGAATTCTTGTATGACATTTAAATATTATTTTAATTTGTAGGTGTGGATTTGAGCGTGCGAAATCTTATTTGGCAAGCCATGAACGAATGGGAAAACAGCTCATGCATCAGATTCATTGACGGATGTAAAAGAAAATATCATTGTGTTCGGATCACAACCCAAACAAACTTGTAACTAGTTTGTAATGCGTAAATATGTCCTCTATATTTACTGATCATGTTATAAAAGTATTTATTTGCCTAAATTCACATGCAGTTATTCTTCGATATATCTTGCACTCAATTTTCCCATGAAAGTTGACTTTTTCATATAAATCTGATCCCACTTGTTTTGCGAGGCTTTTCAAAATCTGTTGCTTCGAGCATGAATGGACTGTAGTAGAGTGAATATGACGTCATAATCATGAAACCCACATCTCATAGCGGAAAGCCCATATCCTGTGCCATCTCTTCAAAATTATGAAAGAAAAAATACTCGCGATTGGCTTGTGAATTGGGAAATGTGTAACTGTTAAAATTTATGAATGGAATGACGTAGTTAACCACATGTCTTGGGCCATACATGTTGGCTTCACTTTGATGTTAGCGAGAGTGACGTCATGACTCCTCTACTACAAAGGATCCATGCTCGTAGGTCTGTTCAGTTTACATGCATGTTGTTTTCCTAATACCAGATTTGGAATACCGGAGTGGAGTCCACGAGTTCGTTTATTTCTAAATGGGTTATATTTTATTATTGTCCTCAATAATTTATGCACTAATAATTTTTGATAATTTCTGCATTTCTGCGGCTGTTGACTTTGGCGTGTGATACAAAGCGTTACTCATACCTTTACTGCTGTGTTTCCTTTGTAAATAAAGCTTGACTTTTTTTCTTTAAAAAATGTCATACCATTTTGTGCTTTTATTCACCGTTATAACAAAATTCTGCAGCAACAGTGAATCTATTTGCAAACTTTTATTTACCATTTCCATACTTTTTTTATTGATTTATATACATATTTTTTTTAACCGTCACTCAAATATCAAGTAGTATCAAATAATTTCCATTTTTTTTTACCCTGATAAGATTTTTTCAAAGTTACTTTCTATAACTATCCTTGTTTCAGTAATATGTTGTGAAAGAAGCAAATGGACTTTCGGCTTCAATTGCTTTCAAATTTTAAATATTTATGTGTTCATTCATCCTGAGAACTAACCAATTTCATTGCAATGGCTTTTTTTTGTTGAATGAATGGATATATTGTGCCGTGATCAGAGACTTTACTTTATAGATGTTCACAGACTTTCAGACACCTATATGATTTATTTTACGGGTTGTTTGCAATTTAAATATTCAGCTGGACGTTGTTTACCTTTGTAGATTATTGTATTAAAATTTCTTTCTTATTTTAAATATATACCTTCGATTTTTACAACGCATTACAGTTTGTTGACAATAACAATTTTCTTCGGACAGCGTTGCAACCTAAGCTTCAAGCAGTCTGCGAATTTTACGAGTTATTTTAAAATAGAAAGTTATATGGTTTGAAGTTGTGTTGTAATTAAACCAATTTGTATGAGAAAAATATATATTTTTTAATTAGAATTACTCTTATCGTAGAAATTGAACTCAATAAAAAAAATATTTTTATTATTAAAATATTTTTTTAACTGTAAATATTTTTTTTTTAAAAACAGAATTTGATTAATTTTTTTTAATACAAATATTTAAACAAAATTTGTCATCTTTTTATATTGTCTCTTCGATATATATCACTTCAGCCTTCTATCGCACTTCAGCGGAAACCAGCTAATGTCAGATCTTTATCAAATTCCCGTACGATTGAAGGTAATGGATCCTTCGGCCCTGGGTACTCCTAACCCATAAAATCTCTCTCTCTATAAGCCACTAGTAAATATGATAAAACAAATTTCTCTGGCAGTTCATTAAAAAAAATCAAAACTTTTTTTAAACTAAAAACAAATTTTAAAAAGACTCTTATATTATCTTCCATTGTCGTATTTAAAAAAAATATCGTTTGTTATTAATATTGTAGCGCACTATTACTGCTGGTCTATATTACTACTGGCATTTTTATTTAAAAATATATATATTATATATATATTTTTAATAAAAAACCTATTTTCTTGTATAGAAACCAGCTTCAATAAAACATACTAGTTCTTGCGTTCCTACACAAGAAAATATGTTTTATTCAAGCACTTAATCATTTGCTGTTGAGAGAGATAACTCTCCGTCACCACTTGGTTTGATGTGTCAACTCGAGGTTTTACTCAGACACTACTGTAAAACATTCCCCAAATATTGCGGAAAATCGCCTCGAATTGTTGTTCCACCCGACCAAAAAAAACATCGTCCGCAAAGGATTAACGCATAAACAGGCATGGAATTTCATATAGTTAGTACATGATAGTTGTATAGTTAGACATGATAGTTGCCTTTTGGGTTTATTCTTTTAGGAAATATAAAGGTAATATTTTTATTATATGGTTGAATTTTTAAACATAATTTAACGTGTTTTTTTATTATTTTGAGCTCATGGGGCTCCTATGACGGCACATAAAATGTAAAAGCATTTTCACTAAACGAGTATTTCTTATTTTACTTTCGAATAAATTCTCAGGTCAGTTCGTAGAAATAGAGAGAAGAATTATGTTCAAAAGCTTTACATCATAGTAAAATACTAAGAAAGCGTGACCTTCAACGCTCGGTTGCACCCAGCTCATTATCGAAGGATTGTGAGTTCGAATATCTATGAGGACTTGACAATTGTTGCACTTTTTGTGATCGGAGGGTAGCCAGATTCATTTCTCGTTGTCTAAAAATATCCGCTATTTCACCCGCCGGGTAAAAGGGGACTAGTGCCATTAAATATGATTGTGATAAAATGTCCTGGTTGCTTCGGGTACCAGCTCACATGTTGTCCTAGTCATCTGACCATGGTTCAAAAATAAAGGCAGTGTTCTCAGGAAGTTCCTACGTGACAGACCCCGAACTGTCGCCAATAGCTTAATGAGAGCCCTAGTGCAACGTTGATTCAATCAACCAACCGTCAGCGCTTAATGGTACTTCCAAAATAAATCTGCTTTGTCAGTCACCACTAATTCTATGGCGATCAGGTTCCTTTGACAAACGTTCATAGCAAAGCCCTTCTTACGTCCAAAGAGCCCCAGTTGCTCAGTTGGTAAGGCGTTCAGCTACTAATCAGAGGATTGATGGTTCGAATCCGGGAATTTGACTTGACGTAGAAAAGTAAAAAAGTAGTGATCTTGCGATCGGAGGGTTGCCAGCTTCACTACAAAAATACTAGAAAGTCGTCCAGAATATCCAACAAATTATACTGGCGTGTATACGGGACTGGTGCACGATAAATCTGATCGGGGTCCAAAGTCCCGACGTCTATTGAAGGCGTTGGGTGCCAGTTCAGGTGTTTCCTCGTCATCTGGCCATGGTTCTAAAATAACGAGGTGCATGTATGAATGTGTGTGTGAATGTGTATGTGTTCCCGGGTCTTTCCTTCGAGATTGACCCCGAACCGTCGCCAATAGCCCGCTGTGCAGCTCTAGTGCGACGTTAATTAACAAAACCAAACCAATCTTATTTCCAAAAGCTAATAAAGAGTCGATACTGACTTAGTAACATCATTAAAAGGGTGTTAGTAAAGCAGTGTTAAAGGCGTTGTTAATACAGTTGTCCAAGGTTGTTGAGACTCACTGTTTATATTTATTAGGTGTAGTTCATTGATAGGAAGTGCCCCAGGGGGACAAGATCTGAAATTGGCTGCGAATTGCCATACAGTGAGTGAATTTTTACCTTTATTCAATGTGTTGTTAGGCTGTCATAAATTAAAAATGGTCAATTAACGAAATTTAACAATGTTTAGAATTTGTACGAGAAACTTGCTTGCAGTAGGGGCAATGTTAGGCATGATCGCTTTCTAATAGAAAAGTTTCTATTTCAGCTAGCATATTTGAAGAAAATTATATTTATTTGTCGATTTTTTTAATAAAAAATTCCATATTAACGTTATTTAAATATATTTCTGTTTTAGTAATAATAGTGACAGGAAAATTATGAATATACTTTTGGAAGAAATAACTCCACATTAAAAACTGAAAATCAATTAATTTAAAATTCTCAAATGTCTATGTAGTCTTTTGTTAAAACGTTTTACGTTAGTAAAGTGATGCAATTTTAAATAATCCTAATTATTTCTTGAAGTTTTAAATAATTTTAAATTATGATAGTTTTAATGAATTTTTCCCGTAATTTACGAAAACGTATTTTGACCAAAAAGATACACACACATTTTTAAATATACTATTAATAGTTGAATTGTACCACTAACTGTTGCAAAAATATCCTCAATACGTAATGATCACCTGCTTTGAAACTATTTTTTGTCAATAAAATGGGCCACCAAATAAATTAATACGCGTCAATACATTAGTCCGTGTAGTGAGATCTACAAAAGCAAATCTATATTTATTGACAAATATTTCATACTATAAATAAATAAATTTTTCTATTGTCATTTATAATTACTGTTTCAGCTTAAAATCGTGAGGCATGAACTGGGTCACGTTCTCGGGTTTTACCACGAGCAGTCCCGATTGGACAGGGATAAGTACATTCACATCAACAAAGAGAATCTGATGCCCAACACAGATACGGAATTCAACAAGTACATGGACAGTTGGGGCACAGAGTACGACTACTCATCTATAATGCAATACGATGCAAAGGTAAATGGACTCTACTTTCATACATTTGTGTCATATATGTTGTGACCTCAACCGCTTACAGGGAACTTAAAATATTCCTATTATTTTTTTTAAACAATTAACCCTAAGCAATAGCATGTAGTTGCTTTTGTAATAAACGAGCCTGCGGTGGAACGCCATAAGCAGCAAGTCCATATTACCGGCCATAGTCATCATTATGGCCGCGAAGGATTACACGGATTCCATGGTTCTTGGCTCAAGACCAGCTCGGCGCATAGCGTCGGCAATCTGCACAGTAAACTTGCAATGTTTCTTTATTTTTTCACGCTTACAGTCATGAAAAGGTTGGCAACATTTGCTGTTGAAAGAATATTCTTTGATTAACCTTTTCAACAGAATAATGATGAGTCACCTATGGCGAGACTAATTCGAAAAAGTTATTAAGTATTCCATTGTTTTAAAAAATTTTATGAAAAAAAACCCGGATTTTGTCCTTTTACCGAAAACTTTAATGGAAGTATATTTCAGGATTATTGTGGTCTAGATTTAAATTTAATACATGAAGAGATAGGTGTAAGATCTAGAAAAATCCAGTTTTCATAATTGTTCAGGATGGACGAAAACAGTACGTTTGTTGCATCGTAATTTACCTTTACCCCATTTCACTTTTAAAATCAAATGCAAATGTAACAAAACGTGTAGTTAGACCTTAATTTTAAGTGTAATCTTTTCTTTAAACCGATACTGATTTGTTAGAAAGAAAATTAAATACACGTTTGCATTGTTTCTTCAAAGTATTTAGAGAACATGGTATGGAAATAAAAGGTATAAATTAATATATATAAACTCAAAGTGGGTGAATAATTATTTAATTGTTCATGTCTATCAACTAGATTAAGATGAGAGCTTTGAACTTAATATACGTGTCAAGAAGACAAATCTGGGCTCAAATTGTACAAAATATTGTTTAACAAGGCAGGAGGAAAATAATGTTTTCAATTAGGCCAAATGACAAATGCAAGTGTGTTTCACGTAATATCGTTCATTCTAAACAAAAAAAAATAACTATTTAAGAAACTGAAACTGCATTGGGGGTTATTATTTTTTTGGGGTAAGGGGGTGGGGGGTGAGGGGGGGGGGCTTTACTAGACTGAATCAAATTTGTTCGGATGTGAATCAGTATATAGATTTTCACATTTGTAGTTGCATTCCCTTATTCTGTAAATAGAATTATTAAAATATGGTGATGTGAATATGAAAATTTATCGTAACCTTAAAATTTGATATAAAAAATTTAATTTCATAAGTAATGAAGTTCGTGTAGTTTTAATTCTGTATTAATTTTATAATTCTACGCAGTCTTTTTCGAACGACAGAGTGAACAAGAACACGATGGTTACACCTAACCCTCACTACCAAACGTTAATGGGAAATTCGAAAGGTCTCAGCTTTCGAGACAAATACAGAGTGAACAAAATGTATGATTGCAGTGGTAAGTATAAAAACAATATTTTATATAAATTAGTATGAATCTACTTCTATATAAATAATATTCTTGCTGAGTGCTATTTTTATTATTCGTTATTTTTTACTTACTTATTAAAATACATTTTTAGAAATAAAATATTATATTTATTTTCCGATTACTGCCAATAAAAATATTTATGTAATGTTACGGTAAGCAAAAAAGAAACATTTATTTAACATATGTAATTAATGTATCCATTTTACCAAACTTAAATCCTTTCTATAATTCACATTAAATAGAAACAAAGTTAGATTCTTTTAAACGTTATAAAGTAAATAAAACGCAAGTGATAAATAAGAGTTTAAATTAAATATCTTAGGAGTCAATATTATTCTTAAAAAACATAAATAATAAAATTAATGATTTTTCTAAAAAAAAAGTATTGGTCATAAATGCAGGTATATGGCTACTTTTCTACTAAAGATCATAATTGTGGGGTGCTTAAAAGTTAATTTTTTAAACTTTAACAAAAAATAGTTTATAACATAAATGTCCTATTGAAACTAAATTACCCTCATCGTATTCACCAAACATTTCTTAACAAACCCAATTTTAATTGTATAATAAACTAATAGTCACCTTTTGAGATGGAATCAAAATATAGAAGATCAAAGAAGAAATTTGGATTTTTCGACTGCGGATTTTTCGACTGCGGTTTTTATTTAAAATACATATACTTATCTTCTTAAAAATTTTATATATAAATTACATGTAAACGTAATGTACTTCCAGCTCAATGTCCGAACAAGGATATACCATGTATCAATGGCGGATATATGTCGTCCTACAAAGGAAATGGCCAGCATTGCCAATGTACGTGTCCACCACGCATTACGGGAGCGAGGTGTGAACATAAACCTTTCAATTATGAATACTATGGTAAATAAATTAAAAAATTAATGATATTTCCGTAAGTTTATTAGACTATATTTATTTAAATATTTAATGTTTAATCAAATCTATTTTTGTTAATGATCTTATTTAATAAAAGGTTCATACTTTCGGGTCACCAACGTAGCGCTATGCACCTCTTTGTCTATTACTCGGAATCGTATCGAGAACCTAATGCATGATACGCCGATACTCTACCATTCAAGCTAAAGTGATTATTTTAGCTTAAATGGAAGTATATGGTATATCGGGGGAGGTTGGTGGTGTATATCGCGACCCCCACAGGTTTAAAAGTTAACTTAAAGCAAATATTAAGCGGAAAGTTCCAATTGCGGCCCATGGCAACCTTTTGTCGGGGCGATAAACAATTGTGTTCTTCTTTGAGAATATGGTAACCCGGCTCCTTTCGACCGCAATTGGGCTATTGCCATATTTAGCTACCACACTCCTTTTACATGAACTTTTTCTGTCAAATCTTCTTAGCTACGCTACTCTAGGCTAAAAAAAAAAAAAGTTGTTTTCAAAAATATTCTTTCTTATATTGTAAAGTTAAAATAAAAAACTTAGCAAATATCGTTTTTTGTAGTGTTGAAAATGTAATTTTATAAGACTACTTTTAAATATAATAATTCTCTTTTTATAGATGTTCCCACTTGTAGTATGAATGTGACGCAGCCTACAATTTTGCAAACGCCAGGTTATCCTCATAGGAGTAACCCACCAGAAAAATGCAGTTACTGGATACAGGTACGTTCTTTTAATATTATAATTTATTAGATTTCAAATTATGCTACTTCGATGCAATAAGGTTTTTCTTCTAAGGGTTTGGCAGCATACTGTTTGAAATAATAAATGTATTTAGTTCAAATTATTCGCAAATTGTACAATATTCTTTGTATTAATTGCACAAATTATTTTGTTGTATTTTTTATTTGGAGTGGCACAATTAAGTTGTTTTGCTTGTTTATCTTTTAAATCGGAGACATTTATCGAGGTAATTTTTTAAGTATCTAATGTAATTTACATAGATCCCCCGCCGGGGGAAAATATTAAATCCGCATAAAAATACATATTTAGAAATGGCCGTAATAAATGGGGTGAAAGTTTTTTGGGGGTGTTAATATTTTTATTTTGTAAGAATAAAGTTTATCTAACATAGGAGTAATCATTCTAACAATAACAAATGGACGATTTAGTTGCCAAGTGGTGCATGTCACACATGTATATATATAATATATATATAATATATATATATATATATATATATATATATATATACAGTGGCGGCGATTCGGGGGGGCAAGGGACTTTTTTGTATGTTGTCCCCGCAACTTTTTTATATTGGACCTTTTAAAACTAAATTACAAGTCAATTGTTTTACTGAATTGCCTAACAAAGGAAAACATTTGAACCCCAACTTCCTCACACTACCATAGGAACGTAAATAAGGGTGGGGGGAGGGGGGTTTCAGGAAGTTCAAACCCCTCTCATTGACAAATTTAATGTGCACTAGTCGCCTCCAAACGTCAAACGTTTGGACGATGGGAAAACAGGCTTGCAACCACCCGGTAAGGAACTTGGCGCTTTAAAGAGTTCCAAATTGCGAGTTCGAATATTAAATCAAGTAGTATATTTTAATAAATTTTGCTTCTAAAGTACCAGTAATTGTTAAATTAAATCAAAACAAAACATACATTTGCAAGGTCTAATCAGAGAGATTAACTTTTTGAACCATATAATTTCTATAGTTTTTCTGAAAGAAATTGTTTATAATAATTTTACGTATGATTACTTATTAAATAGTTTGGTTTTGAAATAGTTTATTTTAGTCAGAAAATCTCCGATTTTAACCTTTTTAAAACACAATCTACAAAAGTATATTTGTTTACTTTATTTATCAGCGAATGTTCTCAGAAATGATGGCAGAAAAAAAATTATAACTTTTTTTTTTAAAATTCTTAATGCTTTGATTTCGAAAACATCAAGAAAATAGTTTATTGTAACAACGTATTAAATCTACAAAATACCCAAATCGTGTCTCTGGCTCTCAGCAGAATGACTCATTCCCAAGTTTTCTCAGTTAAATCCACCACTGGTGTCAAAAGTTTCTCGACTGGTGTACTTATTTTTGACGATAATATCATCATTATAATGTGGAGTTTGAGAATTATGAAGGACGTTGTCTTATTACAGGCTCCAAAAGGGAAAAAGGTCCTGGTATCATTTCAAGACTTCAGTTTTGCTGATCGTGGAGATGGTCTTGAGGGTCCCAACAAGTGTTACTACGAAAAGGTGGAAATTCGAAATCAAAACATATTTAGTGGGGATATGTAAGTAAGATTTTTTAAAATATCTTAACCACCTAAAGCAAATAAATAGTCTATTGAAGTTTACACTTTACCTCAAATGAAGTATATTCAAAAGTTTATCAATTGTTGTAGTGGTGGTGGAGAAAGATGTAACCTTTCGTAAATAATTCTTTTTCTCACCCCTCTCCTCCCTCCACCGACTACCGCATTGATAACTATAACTCTTTATGGTTAAATTAAATAAATGGTCTTATTAAATAAATATCGATACTTATTTCACTTTTCCAGCAAAAAAAGTCAACATGAAACCTTCATAAAAGCTGTGAGGAAGTAGTTTCAATAAGGGTATTTCTTACAGCATGCGTAGATATCATGAAAATTTAATGCTGAAAAATTCAGCATTGAAATTCTTGATGGGTAAAATTAAAGTTTTAAAATGTTTTATGCACGGAAATGAAAAGGTTCACGTTTTATGTTCTCCCGGTGATAAGATGTTATGGATAGCCAGTGCCTTTTCCTATTTGTATTTCGAAATTTGTCACAAAATTTATGTAAAGTGAGTTAATCTCCCTATTAGTAATTATCTCACAACAGTGACATTTTGAATGAAACTCTCTATATATTTTTTAAAAAATATCAGAGAAGCTCTATTAAATAATTCTCTAGGTTGTACCCTCGTGTAAAATAAGACACGACCCGTCATAACGATTCTGAAGTTGTCACGAATTTAACTTATGATCAGGAACTTTAAGAAAATATATCAATAGTCATATTGATTGCAAAGGTCCAAAGTTTAACCATTATTTTTATCTTCTAGTGTTTAAATATCTTAGGCGGAATGTTAGACGAATAAGACCAGCATTTTTGCGCAACCAATCTTGGCTACTTTATCAGGACAATGCACCAGTACATTTATCGTTGTCAATCAGCAATATTTCACCAATATATTTTATGTCCTTACTTATCCTCCCTATTTTAAACATTTACAATGCTAAAAATAGGTATTCAAAAATAAGTAAAATATACTCATTTTTGAATACTCTCGATGTTTATCAACACATAATTAGCTCCGAACACAAAATTATCATTTTTGAAAAATACATGTTTTCAAAAATGAATAAAAAGAGCAGCTTCTTACCTACATAGGATGTCTTCTTCATAAATCACTTTCAATAAATATAATCAAAAGTTATAAACAGAAGAAATGTTAAAAAGATGGGGATAGGTACCAAAAGAATGGGAAGTAAGATAATTGAGTTGTAATAATTCAGTGTCCATTTAAGCAATCGACATCAAATAATGTGAAAAACCATCTTCTGAACAACTAATATAAGATTATCAGGACGCTTTGTTAAGACAACTTGAATAAAAGCTGAGATTGGCAATATTAAATAACGATAATCATTTTTGAAAAAGTACGGTTACTTAAATTTAAGTACGTCATCGCTCATTTACGATGGAATTGTACTTAAAGTAAAACGAGTATGTTCAGGTACTCATTTTTAAGTACATACAGTGTAGATATGCACTGTTTTTCATATAGTAAACTCTCTTTGTTTGTTATAGGTACTGTGCTGAAGACCTAAAGGGGAAAACATTCACATCTCTCTATGAAGACTTTATAATGATCATAGATACGGAAGACAACACTCGAAGTATGAGAGGGCTGAAAGCAGTTGTTGCTTTTGTTTAAAGGAAAATGGATACAAACCTCCTTGTAAACCAAGGAGAGTGGAGACTATATAGTGATAGTAAGGTGTGCCGTCTCCAGCACTTTCTGACGGAGGGCGGTGCTCGGAACATTTTTGACGTCATACTAACTTAGCTCTGCCTTAATCAGTGGGTTTTCTGACCATTCTCATTGACTGTCCATTTTAATGGAATCCTTAATTAATTTTTCAGGTAAATAAGGTAGCTAATCTAAGGACTAATGATAACCTTCAAAAAGTAAAATCTAACAAAATCCCGCAAGAAACCATAAATATAATGTTAAAGTGTAACGCTTGTCACCGGCATTAGACACGCTCAAAGAGTACTGCGTGGTTATGCCGGTATGATATCAAAAATGTCCTTCCACACCCTCCATCAGAAAGTGTTGGAGATGGCACACCTTACTATCACTATATAGTCTACACTCTCCTTGCTTGTGAACGATAAAAGGCGTCTCAAATAAGACAATTCACCTTCGAATGAGTCAACGCCATCTTTTTAACAACATTCTATTCTACATTTATCCACTGAAATCCTTTCTCGCCCTCTTCACTTTTGAATTCTGACAGCTGCAATCATCAAAATGGGGTCTAGGTGAAGTAAAGTGACTTGCGCTACAGATTACAGCGCTCTCTAGCATAAATTTACGGAGTTAGTGTGCCTATCTCAAAAATTATGCGACGTACATAAAAATGTTCAATTACAATGTTGTAGAGAAGCAGAAATTTAGTACGAAAATAGACCTTGAGAATAAAAATGATATTAATGATATTAATAGAATATTGCTTAATATGAATGCTATGAATAGAATATAATCTAGTATATATAATTTATCATGGTTGAATATAGCCCAGAGACTAAGCTTCGCGAGGTCTATTTTGTGTATAGGTCAGGGCATATATCTGTTGGCGTTAAAAAGTTAAAAGATGAGAAAGGATTTTAGTGGACAGACACCCTGTATAGATATTTTGCGAAATGTATTGTGAAGTTTATATTTTAAATAAATATTTGACATTTATATACTGAATGTTATTGTTATTATACTGATATGTAATTGCCGAGTGCTTCATATTTCTTAGATGTTATTTACTAAAGTTCTGTAACTCTAGCCTATTCTTTTCCAAGCATTTTTAAGCAAGTTTTATCCTACAAATAAGACAGTCAAGTCATTACAATAAATCATCAACGTTAACATTTTATAGTTACTGAATTCGAATCAAATTAATAAAGCTTTAGAGTGAAAAAAAATTGCAACTTAAAATTTAAATTGATTTACATTGTTTTTGGCATGTGAACTTTTGTCAAAAATTATCGAACGTTCTATGAATATGTAAGGTATTTCTTAACGGTTTCATTGGTAGGTTAACAATATACTTTGAACAGCGAGTACAAGTTGTTACATTTTCTTGCAAATAAAGAAGTTAGACTCAGCTATTTTAAGGGACTACACACTGTTAAAAATAGATATTCAAAAATAAGTAACATGTACTCATTTTTGATTACATTCGATGCTTATCATAGCTTCGAATCCAAGTTATCATAGCTTCGAATCCAAGTTTCATTTTTGAAAAAGACATGCACTCAAAAATGAGTAAAAATTAATAAAAAGAGCAGTAGCTTGCCTACATACGCTGCCTTCATAAATCACCTTCAATAAATATCAACAATTGCAACTTAGACTTACCGGGAATAGAACCCAGGTCTACACGCCGTTAATTTTTTGTGGATGTTCTGGACGACATTCTAGTATTTTGGTAGCAAAGTTGGCAAACCTCTGATCGCAATATCACTACTTTTTTACTAATCATAGTCTAGTCCGCCGCAGAGGTTCAAAACGGGAATCCTCGGATTCCCAGCTGACGCCTTAATCCACTCGGCCACGGAGACCTCACCCAACGTGCAGAACATCCACACAAAATTAACGGCATGTATACTGGACTGGTGCACGATAAATATGATCGGGGTCCAAAGTCCTGATGTCTATAGAAGGCGTTGGATACCAGCTCAGGTGTTGTCCTCTTCATCTGACCATGGTTAACAAATACGAGACGTCGTTCCTGGGTTTTTCCTTCGAGATAGGCCCCAAACCGTCGCCAATTGCCCACTGTGCAGCTCTAGTGCAACGTTAATTAACCAACCAACGTGATAGACCGGAACCGTCGGTAATAGCTAACTGTGTAGCTCTAGTGCGACGTTTTTTCAACCAAACTTCGAC
The DNA here is from genome assembly GCA_963932185.1 of Troglohyphantes excavatus. Classification (NCBI taxonomy): domain Eukaryota; kingdom Metazoa; phylum Arthropoda; class Arachnida; order Araneae; family Linyphiidae; genus Troglohyphantes; species Troglohyphantes excavatus. The sequence goes on from OZ010666.1 coordinate 51,445,439, forward strand.
ATCGATCTCGAACAGTTGCGCCAATAATCCAAACAAGCCTAATACTATCCAATAGCCCATTGTGTATCTCTAACGCAATGTATATTCAACCAATAAAATATTCTTTGCAATGGTTGCAATAGCAACGTAAAAAAAATAATGTGCCAAAATTTTAATTGACGACAAATAACAGACGTTCAATGAAAATCAAGATTGTTGCTTACAAATTTCCTGTTTTTCTCGAAAAGTGATTTTTGTCAGTTGACCCCTTCTTCCACTAGACCCTTCAATTATCAAATATCTAATATAATCTGGAGTCTTTACAGATACATATAGTAAAGTACATCCAGATTAAAATGCAGAATTTGATTACTAGTGCTCATTTATACGAATTCATATTGAAATACATATTTTAAACATTAAAAAAAATTAACCAAAAATAAAATATGCTAAATACAAAAATAACTTTATATTTTACTATGCTCATTCCTATATTAAGTGTTACAGGTTTTTTAACTTGCCTAATAAATTTTTTTCATGAAGTATTATTGAATTTCTTCTGAATAAATCGTAAGATCTTGTGACATTTGAGTTTCATTAAACGTAAAAATAAATTTCCTATTTTCCTACTGCATTTCATAATAAAGGCGGCTGGCGGCTTTTCCGTTAAATAAAGACAGTTTTGCTTACATACATTTATCATTTACAGGATATTACAATTTCTGAATATTAACACACGTACTTAGTTTATTGTTTTATATATATCATTGTTATTCAGGGCCTACACAAATAACTCAAGTTTATTGACAAATGACGATTACAACAGATACTCATGCGGTAAGATATAAAAAGACTTCAGTTTGAATGCACTTGTTTCTGAAAATTTGATTAAATAACACAATTCCCTCCATGCAATGCTATATGATGTATAGAATGGCCTTTGTCGGATTGTTTACTCTGTGGATTTTAATAAATTATGCAGTTTCACAAGACTACGGTAAGTAATTTTAAGTATTTCAGTCACAGACGCACTGTCTAACCAAAATGAAAGACAAGCAAAATAGCGAAAAAAATATGAACATTAATTTCACTATTAGAGTTCAAAAATTGTTTTGATTGGATGAAAATTATTGTCTTGATGACTTGATGAGCCCAACTGTTGTGGGTCCAGTTTATTTCCTTGCCATTTGTTGTAATTGGTAGAAAGTTAGATATGGATGTTGGGTGACACTGGTCGCCACCCCCCCCCCCCTCCCACACTTTTTTTGGATGTTGCCCTCATACTTTTTAAATTTAAACTTAAAAAATATATAGTAAATTATGTTACTGAATTGACGAATTAAAGACAATTTCGTACCCCAACCCCCTCCTAATTTTTTCTGGTGCTTATATTACACATTTACAATCGATTTTATTTTCTCGAATTATCTTGTATCTTCTGCCAGCACACAGACATTTAGGAGCAACTTCTGTCATTACAAAATAATCATAGTTCAAAAAAAGAAAAACAAAAAAAGCAAAAGGAAGTAGTCACTACCATAGGTTTCGATCTTTTAGTGGGAAACATATTGGCGCCGATATGTGCCTACATTGAATATTATGAAAGCCAAACTGAACTTTTAGAACCCCCGCTACTGAGCGTAGGTAGTTTTATTATATTTGAGTTTCGTCTTGGCGTCGAATCAGTTTAAATAATTTCAATGGTGTTACAATAAAAGAAGGGATAATATATTTTAGTCAGCAGCAGTGGTGGCTCGTGCACTACAGCAAGTACAGCCGGGCTGCACCTAATTTTATTAGTGTATTTTAAAACTAAAATTATATATATTACTAATTTTCTTAAATGAAGATTAGAATTGGAAATGAAGATGAAATTTCAACTCTAAGTAAAAAAAATCTCCGATAAATAGCAAACTAGTTTCCATATTGCACAAATTCAGGAGAGGAAAAAACTCCATTAAAAAAAAATTGCAGCCAAAAAGCGAAGTTCGAAATCGGCTGCATCGTTGCCATGACAACCTTACGTAGTATGCCTTCTAGTACTAGGGATTTGAATTAAATGATTGGTTCATTGCTGAATCGGTGAAGCGGGGTGGAGGAAAACGATAATTTCGAAGAATCTTTTCAAACTGAAATAGTTTCCGATAAGGTTGCACGTGTGTTGTTGTTTCTTTACTAAAATTAATATTAAAATTGACCGATTCGCAAGTTTGATAGGGGGATTGATTTAATTTTCAAAAATAAGTAAGTGTTTTGTATTATTTTTACGCGTTATCTTCCATAAAAGTTGCTAGGAAACTGTAATTTGAGTTTGAGTAATAAGTTTTAAAGAATGTCCGTTCATGTATGGTTGTGAAAAAATGCGAGCGGGGGTGGGGGGGGGGGGGGGGGGGGGAGTTACATGTTTTCGGCTGCACTATCATTTTTGACCACGGGCCGCCACTGTCAGCAAGGACGAATGTTTTTTGTGAACATGCAGTTTAAATGTGGAGCAAAGCTGCAAATATTTAAATTGTAAAAAAAAAACTAAATGAAAAGTATTTTCTGAGTTTGATAAACTGTACCGGTAAGTGGATAAATATAATACGGCATTTTTAAATTAAATTTAAAAGATTTCTTAAAATTCGATAAAATAAAGTTTTTGCATTTCATTATATTTAAAATATATTTTTATATTTAAAATAGCCAAACATAAGAGTAGAATGTCACGAGTGATTTTAAACAAAAACCAATAACGTTAAGTATTTTGCATGAATTTCTTTGAGAATTTTTTTTATCTTTGTGTTTACCTGTCTATTTTGTTGGGGTTTAATAGATGTTTGTTTTAAATAAAACTTTCACAAGTTTATTCATTACTTATAATCTGTACTTTAGTTCATGATGACATCTCTAACCGTTAAGACATGAATTTTCCCACTTTTTCATAAATATTTCTGTTTGACCATATATGTAGCTGTGTTTTATATATACCAGTTTTGTTTATACCATTAGGTAAGAAAAAGTATAGAGTAAAAAACATATTCTAAGGCCCATTCTACACGGACGCTATTTACGCCGCGTTGCATTTTGCAGAAGCATCTGATTGGTGCATTCAAACCACGTGGTGGACCAATCGCAGAGTTATCGCAAAAGCTAAGGTGCGCAATTAACGTCCATGTAGAATGGGGACATTATTAAGGCGCATTAGCTTTTGTAGATGGCCCTGTGATTGGGGAATACAAACTATGTGGTTTACATATACACTCGTAGAACCATTTGTATCTAACGCGCGTAAATAACATCAATTTTACTTCTTTGATGTCATGATGTGTTTTTTAAAAAAGCTGTTTTTTATATTTCAGTCAGAAAGCTTTTCTTTCTTATATATAAAGTATTTAAGCATTTTCAGTGGCATTTGGCTGACATGTAAGAGGCAATTGTTTCTGAGCATTTAAGGTAAAACCTATTTACATCATGTGTTTCTGCTAATTGGAGTGATTTTGCATATATTACTGACAAATGTAATAACATATAATATTGTAGGTAGTTATTTTAGTCTAAATGGAGCGATTGCAAGGGTTTTTCTGAAATTGAACAATCAGAGATTACCCTCAGCATTTCTACAGTAACTATTTTTAGGTGTTTACAAAATTTAATTCCAAAACCTGGATTTAAAAATATATATTTGTAAATTATATTTTCTGGTGGAATTGAAATCAAAACCTTAGACAAATAGATGACATTTTGTAGAAAACACCAGATTTTTAAACCATAACAAAGCTGCGGTTCTTAAACCGAAAACGATCCATTCTTAGCGGACAGACAATGACAAGTTCTATGGAATTTATTATGAATTAATAAATTTCTGAAATTACAATTTTATTCTAAAAAATTATATTATCCTGAATCTCCGACCGTATATTTTACCTACGAATCTGACTTTAAGCACTATTTGTTTGTA